>JAWPHD010013040.1:0-71351 GCA_037043455.1 Cyrtodaria siliqua
ACTGTTTAGAGTGTTACAGAGAAGACTTAAGCAGCTACATTTATAAATGTGTATTTCATGTGGCATTTTTGGAGTATGTGGTAGATAGAATCTCGCTTTCATACCTATTTAATACTGAATTTACTAAACTTATTGGATGCAATTTTATCCATTTTGTTTAATAAATTTAATATTAGAATGCACTCTTTTATTTATAGGTTCTGGTAGCTTTGAATGTTTACTTACACATGGCATCAGACTTACTGTTAGGGAATACCATCATGGTCTGACTTGATGGTCATCATGATGTCAGTTGGATCAATTGTCCAAGTTTCTAGGGGATGTACATTTGACATTCATGCCCTCAATGGCAGTGTCTAAGTTCTTAAATCACCGAAGTCAGTTCATTGCCAACTGAGTAACATTATAGGTTTTATTACATGATTTGCTTGTTTGTTTGTATGGTGTTTTATATCTTTATATCATTTATATATGACGGTCAATTTTATTGTTTGGTGGTGGAAGCACACCACTCACTTTACTGGGTAGAACCATCACTATACACCTCCCGCCATCCATAATAATTGACTTTTCCTCACTAACATACATGATTCGGGAAGCTTGTATGACCAAGTCCCCTGAGCAGTTTGTATTGTTGGTTGCACATTCAATGGTGGAATGAACATATTACTCTGTTATACACGTTAATCTGAACTGAACAGTTAGGTTCAACTTATTTATTTTACATTGATTGTAACAAAAGCTCTATGAACTTATTTGAATCACTCTTGATGTCTTTCTGGGTAGAACCAGTACTAAGCAAATGCAGATAAAGTGTCTTGCTAAGGGACACAACACATAATTATGGTTATGGCAGGAATCAAACCCATGACTTTTTGGTCAAGGGTTCAATGCTCTACCACTAGACCACAGCGCTCCATAAAACAGTTAAAAGAGTACAGTGTAAAGTCCTTATTTTGGTAGCAGCCATTGCTTCCAAAAGCATATAAACACCTTAGGATTCCCTTTTTGCAATTATTTAATTCCAAATATATGAAAAGCCATCACCCGACCACATAGAGTAAATGGTTAAGTTGAAGTTGCTTAACTTGGGTGCAGAGTATAAACTTGATGCATAGGATCATGGGGTCAATTGTTGCAGGTCAAAACAAATACTAATATGACTTGTCTTAATGTCTGAGTAATTGGTTTATCAATAATAAATAATTTGACCTCAGTTCTTAAGTAGATTTTCACAATCAAGCATAGTCCTCACCATCACCTGTACACAGTTTGATGCCGCTAAACCAATTTAAATTACAATTTGTTTGTAACAGGATTAATTATATTACACAGACACAAAAAACACATGCACATTTCCTTTCTATGAAATCGGAAATCATACAGGTAGTTCATTTCTATGAAGTAGATATTAAAAAACACTGGTAATTATTTTCTGTTATCATACCAACCTGAAGTAAAATTGTTAAATTCGTCTCTGAAACATTTCCGCCTATTACCCGCTACACCATTACATGCACACAAATGAATCAAAAAGTCTTAAGCACAATGTTGAACATGCTGAATTTCCATAGACGGACCATGAAACACTTTCAATTATTGCCCGCTAAATACACTGTTACATGCACACAAATGATGAGCGCTCGTTTAGAAAAACTCAATGTATACATATAAAATTATAATCTTTGCTTTTACTGTTGATTAAAGTGTAAAAACAATCTTTGTAATGTTTTATTTTAAAAGATTGTTTATTTTACAAGAATATTCAGCAGAACCAATTTATTTTTAAATGTATTTTTCAGTATAATAAAATAAATATTACATTCCTATGAGATTGAGTGAATATTCTATTATTCAATAAGGATAAAACCAATATCCAGTATATTATTCTATTACTAAAGATAAAACACAGGCAATCATATTTATATTGATAAAAACAAAATGACAAATATTTTTGTCAATTTCTAATTAACAGTGCCGTTGTAAAGATGTAAATTGCTCAAATATAACTTAATCTTAATAATCACACTAAAATTTAGTATTTTGTCTTCTTAATCTATGGTTTTAGAGCTCAATATCAACCTGTGTTGATCAGTGATTTAAGTTTTATTTTGGGGAAAAATTGTAAAATGTTTCCTTTTTTGTATGAATAATATATATTTTATAAGCTACATAATAAATTAAAAACATTATGACATCATATTAATTTAGTGACATCACTGTCTTGTCACAAGTCATGATACTCAGATTAATTGAATGCAATAACTCAGTAAGTGCATTTACAGAGTTATTGTTAGTGCACTTACAGAGTTTTTGCATTGAAACATTCAATGCAACAACTCCGTAAGTGCACTTATTGAGTTGTTGCATTGAACTTTTTCATGACTGCAGATATTGAGTTGTGCTTCTAATGAAATAAAATCCCGAAAAGTGCCAAATCAACTCTAATCTTTTGATAGAACATGTATCTCAATGTGAGAGACCCATTTATGCAAAAAAGTGATTTTCTGAAAACGTGTCGCTTACGGAGTTATTGCGTTGATGGGACGATATATAGTTATATATACATATTTATATATATTATTCTTTTATATTTATATGGTCCTAGAACGCAGTCATACTCACTACTACATTGAAAGTAAATACTGAATATACATGTGCGGTGCGTTACGATCTGTAGTATTTGAAAACAGACATATTAAACATTTCCCTGAACATATATACTATATTCATAGAATTATTATTTCCTGGAAAAAAAATACATGTTTGTTTTCAGCAGTTGAAATCTACTATATTCTGCGAATATTGCTACTTTGAAAATTTGAATACGTCTGTTTTCATCAAATAGCATGTTTTGTTTGTTTTAATATATCTATTTTTTAATTTATGATTTAAAAAAAAAAATGGTTGATCGGAATATGTCTTACACACTGTTGAATCCTGTAATTTAACAACAAGTGGTTTGGTTCACAGGCGACAGTATCGGTGAACAAAACCACTTGTTTTACCGGATTCAACATTGTGCAAGAAAATATTCATATATTATACCATTAATATTATAACATGTGTGTTGTAACATATGCTTATACTTGGATAGTGGATGTCTGCAGGGAACTTGACCTTTTACCTAAAAATCAAAAAATCATCCTCTTTCCACTGTCCACCAATGAAGTTTCATGAAATTTGCTTTAGGTAAGAGGAAAAACTGCGTGAGCAATACTTTTCATTTTCCGGTCATGGTAACGGACCTTTCAACTATTGACTTCAAAATAAACAGGGATTATCATTTCACCAAAGGCATTCAAAGTATGACGTTTTATGAAATTAGCTTCAGAGAAAGTAATTAAGAGTTTGTACAAAGTTTCGTCAAAATCCAACAAGAAGCGCAGACAAGATTTGTAACGGACGAACGGAAAGGCCAAATATAATCTGTCTCACCTACCACTTTGTGGTGGAAGACATAAATATAAAGACAATATTTTAGTTCATATGTATACTTTATTAAGCAAATAATTGAGCGAACATAAACTTCAGTATTGACTCTGGCCAGTGGTGTACATGGAGTCTTCTTCCACATGACGTGCCGACTGAAAGAAAAGAAAGACACAGAATAAAAAGTAGAGCAGAGTATTCAATTTGAATCAGGTGTTGCGAGGGGGAGCTAGGGCATGTTTAGGGGAATGGGACAGTTTAAAATTTAATTATTGTTTAACGCCTCATCAACACGTTCTTTAGGTTATTTCGAGCCGCCCCAAAGAGAGGGGGAAAGATACATAGGCATCCAGGAACCCTGCCCTACGCTTACTACCGATTAGATACCTATGGTTCTTTAACGTACTTGGAGGACAGACTCCGATACACAGGACCACCCGGTTTACGTTCCCATCAGACGAACGAGGCTAGCAGGACACATCGAAGTAACCCATTGGCGCCAGTAAGAATTGAATCCGTGTTCACTGGATTCAAAGCCGATATGCTATAAACGTCACTTGACCAAAACTGAGTAAATGGCACATCAAGTAAAGGGTCAATACATATTATATTGTGTATCATACGAGTATATGATTGAACTGACATGATTATAGAACCATTTTAATGTATGTTTCACCCAACAGTACAGCAAGAATCTATTATAAGAAAAGTTAAATCTGACAGAGGGTGCAATGCTCTATAAGCCATTTTTACTAGAAGGGGAATAAAATACAAGTGTTGCCAAAAATCTAAAATTGTTAAATTTTACACGTTTTGTTCATAGGATATTTTACTTAAATGACTTAGTAAGGTCATTTTACATGGGGAGAAAACATTAATATACAACTATTTATTTTCTCTCTCAAAACCTGGTGATGCCGCTAGTTTTAGAAATAAAGCATGATTAAATAGGGCAGTTGAGAAGACACTTTTGTAGATGTGTGGTCTGTTCTGATGTGAAAATGTGTAAAACAGACACAAGATTGGAAATTTGCTCTGTGTCCCTTTAATAAATTGGGGACCCATCACATAGACCAATTAGATGATGTTAAAGGGACACACGGCAATCGATTTAACATTAGCATCTCCATTTGTTAACCTGGTAACATTTTAAATTTAAACCTGCTTGCATTAAAAGTTAAATAAAAGTGTTCCATTTTGTCTTCGTTATTCTATCAAATACTTAACTATATTATAGGTGCACTATTATCAACAGTAAGTAATGTGTAAAACAATTTCTTCTGAACTATTCTAATAAATAATATTAATGATGCACAAATGCAAACTATGCAGAAAAATTAACCGAACTCCAGAAGTTTTAAACAAATAAAGACTGTCTAGTGTCCCTTTAACACAACTTGTTTTCGCATGTATCCAGTACATGTAGTCATATGACAATCACGCTGCACTATCACTGATTTATTTGTTACTCTAACTTTGAACAGCACCGTGCAAGCATAACACAAGCTCCATTTAAAGAACTACACAAGTGCAAACAATTTTTAAAAAGGCTCTTACCTCCATATGATCCAATGGCATTTAATACGGCTTGACGGTATATCATTTTGACATACTGAAGTCGTCAGTATCAATTCACTTACAGCTGTTCAAGGGCACGATTCACATTTGAGGCCTCTCTGAAAACAACATCAATCCAATGTCAATGATCAAACAGACATAGTTTATCCTTTGTTATACATAATGTAACATATTTAAAAAAGAAAAGATAAAAGAAGAACTAAATTGAATAAAGCATGAATACTACTTGTGCTCAATAACACGGTTAATGTAATAAAAACATCTCTCATCATTCATTATACATGTAAAATATAATGTAGCCCAACTGGAGATCCATTAAAAACATTGTTCCACTTTCACAGCATATTTCCAGCCCATGGAATAGTCATTTCTTTTGAGACACACTGGAGGCAAGCGTTGTAGCTCCACCGTCTTAAAGGCTTTTAAGTGAAATGTACTTTCTCGAAATTGCGTTGTTTTTTTCGCAACAGAAAGTATGTAGTAAATGTAAATAAATGTAAATTCAAAATCACTTCCTTGCCTCAAAACTTTACTGTACATAAATATGAATCTGACCGATTTCAGTCAAATTACATTGTTTCAGTGGTAGTTGTATCGGGTTATGTATTCACGAATGTGGGAGAAAATGGGGATAATATAACGATATAGAGACAACGCTAACTATTTACATTCATGCATCTGAGTGGTGGGGTTGGAGGGGGTTTCTAGTTTTCTTACCCCCTCCTTGTTTTCGGTATGCAAACTCCATCTACCCCCACACCCCCATCTACCGTACTTGGGTGGGGGCGGGGTGCAGGGGACATTGATAGCATTTCTACTAGCAATTGTTTTATTCCACGAAACGCTCTACAGTTTACAGTACATCCAGTTACTGGAAAGATCGGAGTACACGAAAAACACTTATAGTGATTATGAACTTTCTATTATACAGTATACACTACTTTTTTAGG
Source organism: Cyrtodaria siliqua (assembly GCA_037043455.1). Taxonomy (NCBI): domain Eukaryota; kingdom Metazoa; phylum Mollusca; class Bivalvia; order Adapedonta; family Hiatellidae; genus Cyrtodaria; species Cyrtodaria siliqua. The sequence continues at coordinate 5,961 of JAWPHD010013040.1, forward strand.
CACTGTATTTGGCCAATGTCTAAATATGCACGATCTAAAAGTGGTGTGTACTGTTTATAAAAAAACACATTTTAATGACAAAACAAATACCTTGATCATGGACCTCCAGCAGCAGACAATAATCCCAAATCCAACTTGCAACAACATGTCAATTTCACGTGTCAAGTTATGTCACGGTGACCTGTCAGTCACCAACACTGCATCGTGTTGACACATAATGGGACATTATTTCGTCCGGTAAGGTTTTAGTGTTTACATAATATACGGTATGAAACACTGTACGCGTGTTGTTAGACTCCATAGGTACCCGTAGTGCTCGCCGAAGTAGCGCGCCCAATTTCGGGTGTAAAGAAATGGCGTCTGTTTTAATTGAAAATTCGTAAAATAGTCCGTAAAATACAAAGAAATAGTCCATGTTCGCGGAGTTAAAATGCGAACAGAACTGATATGTTATAGGTCCGTGGCGTTTCTACTGTATGACAGTAAAACAAAATTATCACAGAAAGCTCGACAAACGTTGGAGAGCACAAGAAACGATTTACCCGATAATGTGGATGCTATTCCATTACAAGATATTTCACATGTTATTGATAACACAGCACAGTCAATGGAAAGTGCTCTTTATGACTGGGATGTGGATGAGCGTCCTGATGTTGAAACACAAACAAATATAGACAAGCGTGATATGGATGGAATAGTAAAAGCGATGACAACTGTCAAGGAAGAACTCACCAATAAATTAGCAAAACTCACACAACTTGATAAAGACATAACAAGATAAAAACAAACGTTAGAACAAGCTAAGACTGATAATGATGAATTCCAGTTAAAAAGAATTAGCGATCGCATCAAAGACCTTGAAGTTGAAAGAGGTGCAAGAATGGATGCTATCAATGAGAACAGAGAAGCTTTTCGTAACCAAGTAAGCAGAATAAAAGAGACAATAAACAAAATGTTAAACGAGGATAAACTCTTGATGAGAGGATCAAAACCTTGTTTAGGGAGCAAGGTATTACTATTGTTAGTATTTTAACTGCATTTGGTATGATTCTTGAGGTGATAATTAATTCTATTATTCCCACATCAAGTGCTGCGCCAACTCCAACTCCAAAGCCTGATCCATCAAGTGTAAAAGATAGGATAAAAAAACAACTATTTAATCTTGGTAAACTTCTTGCCAACCTAGCTGGTAAAGCTGCTGCAGCACTTCCAGGAGTTATTGGTGCAATAGTATCATGGCTTTTATCTGCAACGGGTAATTTTATTAATTGGCTTGGTAACAATCTATGGGCTTTGCTTGTGTTTGTTTCCGGGTTGTTGTATGTGGCAGCTAAAGAGTGGTTTAAATCTCGTAAATAAGTAGTGCAGCAAGACCTATTACTATAGTACCAACAATTATAGTTGTTTTGTTATCTTCGCGTTCAATCGCTATTTTTTGTATTTCTGGTGGGTTATGTTCCACAGTTTTATATATTGATTTATCAAAGTCAGAATGTTCCGGTAAAAATTTCTTTGTTGTGGTGCCTTGAAAAGGTTGAATATTTTTTGGTGGCACTGGTTTTACATTTACATCATTATTCAATCCTAATGCTTGTGCATCGGTTGCTATTACAATTTCATTATTGTAGTCTTGTTTTATTCCAATTGTTAATTCCATGTCACTCGGAGACATGTACAATCCACTTCCATAGACAAAATTTACTTTACTTCTTGCATATTTTAAGGTTGTTTCATATCTTGAAATTAGACTGGGCAAGTCGATGGGGCTATTTATTGCGTCCTCTACATTTGCTAGAAATTGTTTTTGTGCATCAAATGCTGTCCCAGTTCCAAGTATATCTGTTCTTGTTTGTGATTGTGAGCCAAGGATTGCCCAGCAGTATGTTCTTATGCTGTCATTGATTCTTTCTACTCCAGCTCTTGTAAATCCAGATGAACTATCTAGTATAAAAGTAGACCAGCTGTTGTCAGCCTCAGATCCTTGTGCAATGTAATCAATGTGATATGTTTTATCACTCTCATAAACTGTAAAACTCATCGTTTTGTTGTCGTATACAGTATTTATCAAAGGATGATAACCAATATTTGTCCAGTAATTATAAATTGTTCCTAGACCATCATTATAGCTTTGTTTCTGTCTCCAGTACAAATTTAAGTCAACGTTAAACTCCTTGCATATTCTCTCGTATGCGTTTCGGTTATATGTGTTATTAAAAGCATTCCAATTTGAGTCTTGCGGCATTGCTACACTCATTTCAAATAATATTCTTCTGACTTGGTAATAGACATGAAATCGAAATAACGAACCAACAAGGGCATCAGCTTTTAGATGATTGTTGAAATCAACGCCACATCCAGTTGTCGCACACCAAATAGCAAAGTTCAACTGATTTTGCCAAAATAACATCCAATTTGTTTTCCAGCTTTGGACTATAGCATCTGATTTAACGTATGGGAGTTTGTATTTTTCAAAGACATTGGGAAATGATGCTTTAAAGCCTTTACCGTTTGATGTAATGACTATGTTTTGATTTATTATATCTATCACTTTCTTGCTGAAAGTATTTGAATAGTGAGCATCTGGGTTATATTTGAATTCTTTAGAAATCATTTTTATTTGTGTTTTTATATATATATATTAAAAAAAATGTTTCATACAATTTCAAACATAGACTACTCTATTAATTTACAACAGTATATCGATAATAGAGATGGAACTAAGCGCGTTGGATTAAAAAGTTTTACATACTCTATCGGTTGGCAAAATATTAATGGTGAAATCGTAAAGACAAGAAACCCAGATAAAATAAAACATTTACCAGGTGGACTCTATAACTTTCAAGACTTGGTAGAAGATTTTAAATTGCTAAATGAAAATATTATCCTGGACAGTATTGTCCAAATTGGTGCAGCCATTATACATACGCCAATAGAGACACGAATGTCAAGCGGTCTTTCAAAAATGCTGGGATTCAAGGACAGAAAATGGTTGACAGGTACTAATATAGGAGATTACCAAATTGATTTAGCTCCTTATAGACAGCTATATGTTCATCTGGAACAAGTTAACACGAGTAGTAATTATTTCAATGGTGCACCAAGCACTATTATATGTGTTGTGCCTGTAGTAAATAAGCAGTTTGGAGATATAGTATATACACATTTTTATCCTGAATATCACTGTCTTATGAATGGTGCAATTACTGAATTGAAAATAGAAGTTAGAGATGAGTATGGCAAAAAGATAAATAATCACGGTTTGCCTATGAGTTGTGTTTTAGAAATTATTTAAAAAATATATTTTTATAAAAAAAACAATGAGTATATTTGGACCAACTAGACCTAAAAAACAGAAGACTTAAAGGCTTTGATAAATGATGTTCAAAATTTATATAGGCGAATTGTGCCTTTTGTTGACCAGTTTAATCATTTGAAAGATAGAGTTGATAATCTTAAATATGGGATTATAACAATATTTGCGGAGGCTAAGGGTCCGCTTGTGTTAAATAGAATACTCTCATTTGGTAACAGCGGGGCAGAATCAAATGTGGGGCATGTAATGACACGCCGTGGACGGATTATGGGAATAGGTTTAGCATGTGAACGATTAGTTGGTGACGTAACTGTAATAGTTTCTGTCAATGGTGTTGAACAACCAAATTATGGCATAACGCTTCACATCATCCCCGGCAATCATGATAACTTTGATAAACCTTAAGAGATTGGTGCTGGTTCTGTTGTTAACTTTGTATGCAAGATTGCCAACGCTACCGCTGTAAATACGGTGGCATCATTATTAATTGAATTAATTTATTTTATTATTTATTAATAAAAAAAATGCCGAAGCAACCGACAGCACCAAGTATATATCCTGAGTTGCCAGTGGAAGACGGACAAAATTATAGATTACGAAAGATTTCAGAAATTGAAAAAAAGTTAATTACAGAACGAGATATACGTCAGTAACTTTATAAAAAGTATAAACGTGGTATTAATATTACAGATGAAATTGACACTACCTTGATATCTGCAGGTGTTATTATGGCTGGGATTGGATTTGTTGTTCCAGTTTTGTTACCTTTAGAAATAGCAGCAATACTATGTTGAGCTACAGGTGTTTGTATTAATTTTATCAGACGCAAGCTTAATGCAAAAGCTCAAAAACATCATGAAATAAAAACTTTGGCAGAGTCTAAGTTAAATAGTATAAAGCAGTTAATATCAAAAGCGTTGAGTGATGCACAAATATCTGAGCAAGAGTTTAAGTTGATTTTAGATGAACTGGAAAGATATTATAATTTGAAACAGGACATCAAACAAAAAAAACTTGAAATGAGTGAAGTTCAATAAAAAGAACTAGTGGAGCAGGGAAGAAAGGAAGCAATGGCAACCTTACAAAAAAGTCTAAAAAGTGTGTGATTTATTGTTTTAGTAGTGTGTTTGAGTATGATCCACCACCTTTGTATTCAAGGTCAGAAAATTGTTAATTGAATGTAATTTTGATAACTTATAAAAAAAATTAAACTTGCAATCTTCACTACCCCTATTTTAAAAAAGTTTTAATAAATATGTATTTTGGGTGTTTCTGGATCAAACTCGAGCAAAGCGAGAGCTTTGAGCCAGAACACCCAAAATACATATATATGTATTTTATTAAAATAAACAGTATAATTCTTTAAATTTCTGGGACATCAATTGATTGAGATCATTAAGAAAAATCAAAAACAGAACAGCGATACATTCCGCCTTGGCGGACTCCAGACTGCTATCAATGAATATTGTTAAATTACAACCAGTTTCAACACAGGATTTATATTTATTATGCATATAAAATAAAGATATAAATATCAAACAGGAAAAGCAGCATTCAAGGACGACAGTCAACCACAAACACACACAGAAACAAAGAACAAATTTAAAGATGAATAAAAGGCCGAATAATACATCACAAACACAAAAGTGTTGACAATAGGGCTACCACCTTGGAACGGTCAGTGGCAAAAAAGACCGCTGGGGGTTTAATCCAGTTGCCAGGGTGCACCAAACCTGACACTTACCCTACTGTCAACCCAATAAAACGGGACAGTGTAAATAAAACCTTGGAACGGTCAGTGGCAAAGTAGGCCGCTGGGGGTTTAAAAAGAGTATGACAATGGACCTTTAGAAACGGCCGAGCACGACACATACGAAATATTGCAGTCTCGGTTTGATTGAGACTGTTCATGAGCGGTAGTGAAATATGCTAGCTACCGCTCACGCCCTCTAGTCCCGGGTTGAGCAGAACTCAATATTCATAAAATCAATAGTACAACATTTTAACCATCCCAAATATGGCATGCCTACGACGGTGGACATGGAGTTAAATGCTTCCCCATGTCGTACGGCGTAAAGTCCCAGTATCTAATAAACCGGTTCTAGGGTGCACCAAACCTCACTATTACCCTACTGTCATATCATTAAAACAGGACAGTGTAAATAAAGAAATCCCTGCCATGATCTAATCTCTAACCAAAAAGGCATCATCAATAGGCAATATAAGTAAAACACAAATATGCTCGTGTAAATATAATACAAAAAAACAATAGCCTAGAAAGCCGAAATGAAGGTACTCAATGACTTGGCAGAAGCCAGAGCAACAAGAGAATAAACCATTAAGGGCACGACAAGAAAGATCATAGACAAACATCAAACGCCACCGTCCCAATGGGCTTTAGGTAGGCGGCATCATAGGGTCCACAGCCTGTCGGGTCATCGTACAATTAAAGAGGAAAGCATAGTGGCGAACTTTAAAAGGGTCCACCACCAAACATAGGGTCATAACTTCTTTTGATAAACTGTTTAACAAGTTTAACAAAGATATTATGAAAGTGATCATAAAGTTAACTGAATGTTTCACTTGTAATTTTGTTTACAATATTGTTCCGCTCACCCGATTGTTGGTTTAATAGGTTCCAATAAGATTTATGATCTGAAATATTCAAACCCCTAATTTGTTTGGCTTATTTGATTATGAAAGGATTCAAATTTCTTGTTTATTTCCTTTTTATATTCCTTCTACTTTCGATCAAACCATAGTGGTTCATTTTAGATTTGTATTTTCCTAAAATATCATTTATTACGGTTGTAGTTTATTGTACAGTACGTGTCTACCATTAAGTTATTAAAATAGTTCCTGTTACAGGTGACAAATGCAAACCAGATTAACTTCGACAAACACATCAGCTACACTACTGAGCAGAGAAAGCTCGGCAAAGGAGTCAGCTTTACAACTGAACAGAGTAACCTCGACAAAAGCGTCGCCAACACTACTGAGGAGAGTAACCTCGACAAAACCGTCTCCATCTCTACCGAGCATAGTAAATTCGACAAAAGTGTCACCTACACTACAGAGCAGAGTAACCTGGACAAAAGAGTCAGCTATACAACTGAACACAGTAACTTTGACAAAGGCCTCAGCTATACAACTGAGAAAGATAGACTGGAAAACCAACACAATGGTAGGATTAAGTATTATCTTTATCTCATAACAAAGAAAGTATGACTATCGAATTGTAACTATTCTTCTTAAGTAAAGATCATGTCATCAAAGTCAAAGTTTCTAGTCACAAGCAAAACATAATGGCTAGTTTCCTTTGTTCGGTTGTGCAAACATTCAGATGCAAAACAGTAACAATATTGAGGACAGATACCTCCCTGGTTGAAAATATATCATTTTCCCTTCCGGTCGATTCAGTATATGCTATTTGAGATATAATTGAAATGTCCTAATGTTAAGAGGGTGAATATTGTTTGGGTTGTGTGTTTCAGCCAACGCTGTATCAGCGTTTAAATCAACACATTTGACAATACTTATATAAATGATATATGAGTGAACTCGAATGTTTAGTGGTAAATACAAATACATTACTGTTCGAAATTGGTTGGGGAAAAAATAAGATCCATGCCGAAAGATACTTTTGGCATGGCATGTTGAATGAAAAGTTCTGCACCATCAACCATTAGGAGACAAGAAAAGGTTCTATCCAACTGGTTTTAATGTTTTGGATAAATCGTATTTAAAACACCATGAAAGTTATTGCAAAATATAAAGTTAACTGAAATGATATGAGTTTGTGTAATGTTCTGCTATTCCAACAACAATGTGTTGAAGGGAAAATACATTTCTCCTGTTTTTAACTCTACTGGTCAAAGGCCGGCAGAGCTTATGGGACGGCGTTGTCCGTCATAAGTCGTCTTCCGTCATCCATCCGCACGTCAAATGTTGCCTCGTTTATACGTTAAGGCCTTCATCCGAATTTTCCAAGATTGTTTTTAATGCAGCCAGTCTGTTGATATATAAGAAAGCTATGACCAGACTTTAAGCCCAACTATCACGGACCAGTTACACCAGAGTTATGGTCCTTGTTTTACTTAAATACACTATAAACTTTGCCTCCTTAGGACGAAATATTCATCCAAACTTGTCCAGGTTTGATATTAGTAAAAATGTACACACTTTTGAAAAACAGCAATAACGAATTATTTCAACAGTTATGGCCCTTCATTTATAAAATATGGCATATTTTGCCTTGTTTATACGACAGGGACTTCGTGTTTCATCTTATTTTTATGAACGTTGGCCATATTATATTATTGATAGCTCGGACAAGTTTAAAATGTAGCTAAATTGGATTAGTAACGCCAGAGTTGTGGGTCCTTTATATATTGAAAAATGCTATATTTGCTTTGGCTAAATCTGTAGCTACTTCAATTTTCATCTGATCTTTACCAAACATTTCAGAATGTTAATATCAACAAAAGCGCGGACAAGTTTGTCTAACATCCATCCCTACCTTTCTACCCACAACCAGACCCCCTTTCCATCCCCACATGGTCCCTTCCCGATATCCTCCATTTTGTATCTCAGAGTTTAAAGTAGGATAGCTCAAAAGCTACCCATATCAGACTAGAAACAGCAGAGTTATGGCCCTTGATTTATAAAATATGGCATATGTTGCCTCATTAATACGACAGGAACCTCACTTTCCATCTTTTTTTATTGAACTATTGTCCAGATTGCTGTTATTAATGAGAACTCGCACAAGTTTAAAAACTAGCTAAATTGGATTAGTAACGCCAGAGTTGTGGTCCTTGATATATTGAAAAATTCTATATTTTGCTTTGGCTAAATCTGTAGCTACTTCATCTTTTATCTGATCTTTATCAAACTTGTTCAAAAAATGTTAATAACAAAGAAAAAATAACTTGTTTAAATGCCAGCCATTTTAGCTCATCCCGCACCACTCCACCAACACAAACACATGTTTTTGTTTAATATTCTATTTTATGAAATATCCTCCATCCCTCACCCCGAGGAATCGCTTCCACCCACCACCTCATTTTCCTTTTGGATATTAAGTTATCAGGGTCATAGAAGGGAGATGGACAGATTCAAAAGATTAAACAACAGAGTTATAGCCCTTGATTTATTGAAAAAATGCCATATTTTGCTTTGTTAAATCTGTAGCTGTTTCATCTTTCATCTGATCTTTACCAGAAATGTTCGAAATGTTTAATTCAATAGAAGCTCGAAAACTTTGGAAAACTAGCCATCTCTGACACCCATGTTGATCCCCTCTCCCAACGCCTTGTTATAAGAGACATGTGATCCGGTAGAGCATTCACAGACCCTCTTGCTTAGTTGTATGAGATAAGTGTTTTCCTAATGTGAGATATTCTTTATTACATGAGGTATACCGATGTCACGCTGAGGTGATCTATTTTGATGTCTAATCAAATACAGTCATTGAAGTTATTTATTATGTTATGCCTTTATTATTGAAGTACATGATGGGAGAAAAAATATCCATCATGAGCTTATCCATTTGCAATATGGAAATATCATCATCGGGATCCGAATTGCAATCAGGAACTCGACAGAGCCACGTTCCTGGTTGCAATTCTAATCCTTAATCTAATTCTTACTCGAAATAAGATTTCGCAATCTCAAATAGATACTCACAATTAATGCTTATACTCAACCACGTATTTTGGAAGTACATTATTTATCTCTCACCCGATTTAAAACGTATTTGTAGTTGTTGATGTAACTGCTGAAAACCCATTGGCTTTTACATGCGCCCAAACAAAAGAAGGTGTGTCCGTTCAAGTTTGTTTCCTGTCAGTAAGGTTTTTTTTATGGAAAATAGAGATGTGTTCGTTTCTGACCCATATTTAAAGAAACATGCAATGCGAGACAACACAATATCTATAGAGAGAAAATGTGTTGGTTTGGAATGAATATAGGATTTTTTCATCGAGAAGTGAAAAAACATTTATTTTCAATATCGCTTTAGAACGAGTAAAAATATTTGAGCTGTCTAACTTCGAGATGAAAATAATCCTATATTGATATCAGCGTAATTTTAATAACAGTGGTTTCGAGGGCTGTGTAACATAATTTGCAGCTTGTCCGTATTAAGAATATTTGTTCAACGGGACTTAATTAGTGCGTTTAAGTGTTCATTAACAAATTTTAAAGCAAATGTATTGATTCGTGATTTAAAACAAAACGTTCGCTGCATATCTAATTTAGTTAGGCGGCATTTATTGCATACGTGGATGACACAGGATTAAAGCTACTTTTTAAATGTCCATGTTGCTAGTATGCATAATATTTTGTATTGAGAGGGGAAATGATTTATTGCTCGCTAAACAAAAACATTTAATAAAGCATTGTTAAAATACGGCGGTTACTTTAATAAACGACACCGGTACTGTAAAGGGCGAGTCAACAGTGTTATCTAGGTTAATCACATTACACCCATATTGTTATTCAATAATAGTTTGACTCAAGCGATTTTTGTTTCGAAAAAAGCAATAAAGCATATTCTTCCGCAATCTGATTGAATTTGATCGATAATGCGTTTTTTTTACTCTCGCTTTTCAAGGTGTCATTGCAATTTTGATGTTCCTTTTTCGTTTTATATAGGAATGATGTATGTCAAGAGACAAAAGTTTGCATTTTCCTCAGTAGAAAATTTAAAACACATATCAATTAAACGATCGAGAGTTCGCCAATAGAAACATGCAGTAAAGGGGTTACGCCTCATGTAAGAAAAAGTCACTTTCTATTTTGACACCTCACGGATAGAGTTACACCATTTCTACTTTCGCTTGACTATGTCAATTATAATTAAATATCTCAAACAAACGCTAATAAATGTTCCCAATACATCATTCGGGTGACTTAAAGTTAATACAACAAGAAATCAAAGTGTGCATTTTGTGTCAAAAGTAAGGCACTCTTTGACTCTACTTCACGGAGGCACAAACTCAATGGTGTAATTAGACATCAAGTTAACTATAGGAAGCAGAAACGTTCTGTCCACGCCACTGTCAATAGCTATCACATTTTGTTTAAAGTCGATTACAAGACGCTGCACAAAAATACTGAAAATAATGAATGAAGAACAGTTGAATTTATATTGCATCTGTGAACACAATTTGTGTGAGTACAACCGGACTCAAACTCCTGACCAACCAATACTAGCTCGACCACCTATTGTGAATATAATATATCAAAGGTTTCCTATACCTTTCTTTCTAGTTTACAACTGGAATTTTATACACATTTTGAATAAAGACTAGGAGTAAGTATACCTAACAAAAAACAAACTTCCGCTGATGTTGATGCTGATTGCCTAGAAAGCAAAACAGGAAACAATTAATGATATGTTAAGAATAATTAAATAGATCGCCAACAATAGTCCAAAAAAGAATGTTTTTGAAAAGTTCCGTACACAAGGAGTTAGCTCCCTTTTTCTTAAATTACCGAAATTTGTCCGAGACAATATTCTCTATATGTTCCTTGCAAAAAACATAACCCAGATTGTGTAGATGCCAGCTTTTGACTATCAACATTCATCAAATTACCTTTCCATATCATCCATAAAAAAGTATTGCTTGGCAAATTTGAAACTGTTGAATGGGATATTTAGTACTCACTTAAGTGTGTTTACAAACATCAAACATTGTTTTATTAAAACTCTGTTTAAGCTTTTATACGCCCTCAAAAATTGGCCTATGTGAAATACCAGCAAAAAAGTCGGAATTTTCTTTTTTTGTTCACTATATAAAGGGAGGGGTAAAAAGCAGTGTTGGTGTCTGATGTTGCCTCCCAATATTCAGAAATATTCTACTTCCGATTCGTGAAACATTACACGCGTCAATAGAACACTAGAATACAGTGTGCTATCGGTACTGTATCCTGGCAAAGTGGTAGACTTCCCACAAATTCATGTTCATTTTACAATTTATGTCCTGCTCATTAAAGGCATTTATTACAATCGTTATCAAGGTTACTTTGTGGTGGTAGGACACAATGAACGTGGCTCTAGTGTAAATGAAGTGTCTACAACAAAATTAACGCAACATCGCTATGTTCAATATTTGATTCTATATAATGTTTATTAATTAAAATAATTTAGCTTCGTAGTAACTGTGTCTGGCTCATTATAGAAAGGAAACTTAGCAAGGAAATAAATACTGATAAAGGTGATCATTTGGTAGCAACAAACACAATTAAGAGAATGAAGCAGCAGACTCGGTTTTATTGAGTCTGTTCATTAAGTTAAGAATTGATATCCAATAAATAAAGAACACATAACAAACATTTAAAATTTATTCAAGCTCACATTTAAGCATATTTTCCGCCTACAATTGCATCTAAAACTTCACTCTACAACTATATTGTTTCTATATCATTTTGAACTATGTGGGCACAAACGATCATGTTGCGTTAGAACGTTAGTTCAGTATATATCATGTATTTAACATTCTCAGAATCAGCCATGGACCGTCGTACCCGTATATATCATGTATTTGATATTCTGGGAATCAGCCAAAGACCGTCGTACCTCTAAGCAGGCACGCGTGTATTCTGTATTTAACATTCTCGGAATCAGCCAAAGACCGTCGTACCTCTAACCAGGCACGCATGTATTCTGGCGCCTGTGTCTAACCAGGCCCGCATGTATTATATCACCTGTGTCTAACCAGTCAGACGTTTGCACATACTAAAATGAGAAGTCCAATAAAAATCACAGTACCCAAACGCAATGGCACTGTAGGCCTGTACTGCCCACACAAAGAGCACATTAACTATACACTAGTTTACTTTTATTTTTCCACTTTCAATCAAGAAATGTAAATCAAGAAAGAAAGTGACAGTATCAGAAGTATGTACTAAGTTTTGTTGAGTTTACGTTCTTTAGGATAGATAGTATTAACCAGTAGAAGATAATGAGCTTTGTATGAGCTTTGAATCTTCAAAATAACATCCAGATACCGAATGGTGTCTGTCATTAAAAGCTTCGAAGACAACTGCTTGAGTATCTGGGCCCCGTTTTATGAAACAACTTACGACCATTTTGATCGTAAATCAATTCCTTAAATGCTTCACTCTAAGTTACACTTTTCAAATAAACGTGATTTCATTTACTTTTCTTATACAGGTGATATTTCTGCACTACGTGCATACATAACTGTCTACATTGAATGCTTAGGTGAAAAAAGTGAACGACTTTAAAATGTAAGACTTATCGTAAGATGTTTAATAAAACAGGGCCCTGGTGAAAGACTCAACCTGGCATCTCTTTCACAATGAAAAGGTCATCTGCAGTAAGAGCTTAACACTTTATGCCCATATGGATACCACGAATTTGTCTATAAACAGCAGTTCCTAACCTAACGAAAATATTATGTATGCCCCTTCAGTGGTAACTACAACAAAAAACATGTTGGTTTATAAACAAGCGTTCAATAGAGAGGGAGATGGGGCTAAAATCTGAGAAGACCCTGATATCTGAGAAGTTATGACAATTCACCTGAGAAGCTTCTCTTTTTTTGTTTTGGTAGTCAACGTTATTTTTAAAAGTAACGTCCCCACCTACGATGCAAGATGTAAAACTTGTGCGACCCCATAATTATTATCACTCGTCCTCCACCTCCATACACAAATTCAAATCATGTATCAACCCCAGGTTAACATATTCACTGGTTACAGGTTTACGTTTTGTTGAAAACTGGTTGTAAGCTTGTATTTTATCTTTTAGGCCTGACGCCTAAACAGAATATATTTTATTTAATGTTATCGATCACTTATTTTCAGTCACGGCTTCACCAGTTACATTATCGGACGGTTCGTTTGAGAACGATGCGCAAGGCTGGCATAGCTGGCATAGCGAAATTAGTAACTTTACCGTGGTACACTCAGAGTCTGCAAAGGATGGACACTACTATATAAGTATAACTAATGGCGGGGCATATCAGGTGTTTAACTTTTCTCAGTGAGTATGAATTTTCAGGCGCTGTATATGATATAACTATTCTAACAATTATTTTCATATTTTCTTGTTTTTAAGTAATCAGTTTTACCAACTTTTCCCCCCTTCCCTTCCCCCACCCCCACCCTTTCCCCTGACACACACACCTCCCCATACCCCTTCAGCCCGACTAAGAATCAGTAGTGTTATTACTTACTGTTTATTTGGGATTATCGAACCTAGCCATTGTGGCATTACAGAAGTATACCGCTTAAGCCGGTGTTAAGAAGAGTGAGAGGTGTGTAACCCTATATTATCTCTCATGAACCGAATTTGCTACTGTTTTCCATAATTTGTGCTCGTTGCTTCCAAAGGATCACCTTTTCAGCATTTAATTACATTCACTCTAGCGTTCGTTTAGAGTTGTATGGTGGTTGTATGTCGACTCGACTACGAATCAGTAATGTTAACCCTTAACCCTCTAAGTTCGACTATAATAGCCTTTGCGTCCATTGTAAACCCAGATCAGCCCCTTTGTCACATAAATGGAATGGTCTTATTTCCAAAAAAGAACAGTCCATTATATATGTATGTAGCGGGTTAATTGTTACTTTTACTGGTCCTTTGTATCTTCGAACCCAATCCTTGTGGCTTTAAACAGTGAATACCGCTTAAGCCGGTCCTAGTGGGCGTGTTTGGTGTTGCACCTTATATTACCTGTCATGAACATACTCAATAACACCAAACATGTTGCCTCTCGGCCCCAGCAGGCCGAAGGACCAAGTAGGGGCCGTGGGTTTATATGAATCGGCTCAGCCCGCAAGTCCATCAGTTCGTTCGTCCGTCGCAAAGTGTTCCGGACATTAATAGCTACAATGTCAAACCAGGTGTTCATTTTGCGGTTGCAAACAAACGCCTAAGTTTCCAATCAATGTGTCAAAATTTAAACTATTCACCATGCATAATGCGTCTTACAGGTTTCCGATCATTGGTGGTCACACATTTTAACATGATGTGTCCAGACTTTGCGAATGCAAAACCTCTCTTAAGTTTGATTTCGGGATCCACGCGTCTAAATTCAATATGGCCGTAACATGGCATATGCAAAATAAATGCTGTTTTAAAAGATTTTCCGGACATTGTTGGCCACAATTATGAACGTATCCTTTTCAAACTGTGTATGCTGCATTATACATTTAAAACATTGCCTTAGTTCGATTTGAGATCCATGCATCAAAATCCAAGAAAAACATTTTAAAAGGTTTTTCAGTTGTTTTTAAAGCCATACTGGTAAATATAGCATTGTCAAGCTAGTTATGTATCTTTATAAGAGATTTGATTTTTGAGATCCGTACGTCAAAATCAAAGACCACACAACATATCACCGGACATCTGTGTCACACTATTTAACCTGTCCGTAGGTCTATGTATCCTTATCATTACAGGTGTATAACCGTCAATCATTGAAATATATGACTTTGGTTTGATTTTATACGTTGTTGAAATATCGTTAGTAAGGTATAAGAGTATATCCAAAAGTCGAACAGAAAATGAAGCTTTCACTGAACGCAGTCAACCATGAATCCGCGCTCAAATCAAACAACACTTCAGACCAGACCAGTCTTTCGGATGAGATTTTAAACCGAGATCTGCTCGCTAAAATGACCATTACGATACAGCTGTGATAAAAAAAAAACACTCATACGCACGACTTAACAAAACACAACAACAACGGTACCACCTAAGAACGGTCAGTGGCAACCGAGCAACTTCTTATGGGGTGTATGTGTCTCAACTTATTCGTTTTTCAAGATCTTGTACTCGAGTTGAGGACTTTAATATTCGTAATCTTTGTATAACTAAAAAGCTACTCGATCAGGGTTACCGTTACCATAAACTTCGTAAAACCTTTGCAAAGTTTTATTATCGTAACCCTGATCTTCTTTCCAAATATAAAAGTAATTTAAGGACTCTTCTGCGACAAGGACTATCACAACCTGACTTCTATGTTGATATGATTTATAAACTTCGTAAGATTCTTGGTCATGATCACTTTCATACTATGTTTGTTAAACTTGTTAAAAAGTTTATCAAAAGAGGTTATGACCCTATCATTTTTCAACGTACTGCATGCTTGGTGGTGGCCCCTTTTACAGTTCGCCACTATGCTTTCCTCTCTAATTGTACGATGACCGGACAGGCTGTGGACCCTATGATGACGCCTACCTAAAGCCCATTGGGACGGTGGCGTTTGATGTTTGTCTATGATCTTTCTTGTCGTGCCCTTAATGATGTATTCTCTTACTGCTCTGGCTTCTGCCAAGTCATTGAGTACCTTCATTGTGGCTTTCTAGGCTATTGTTTGTTTTTGTATTATATTTACACGAGCGTATTCGTCTTTTACTCATATTGCCTATTGATGCTGCCTTGTTGGTTAGAGATTAGATCATGGCGGGGATTTCTTTATTTACACTGTCCTGTTTTAACGGAATGACAGTAGGGTAAGTGTGAGGTTTGGTGCACCCTAGAACCTACTTTGCCACTGACCGTTCCAAGACGTTAGCCCTATTGTCAACCCTTTTGTGTTTGTGATGTCGTTTACTTTTGTTATTACTTTTGCCTTCTTGTTTGTCTGTTTGCATGTTTGTTTCTGTGTGTTGTGGTTGACTGTCCTCCTTGAATGCTACTTTCCCTGTCCGATCTTTTTATATTTCTTTGTATAGGACTTTACGAGAAATATTATGCGGAACCCATTTTAAAAAACAAGTTTAAAATCACTGTGACTTCGAGCGGATACCGCAGCAGCATTCCTCGATCTTCATCACTTGATTTGCAAACGATTACGTACATACTAAAATCTCTCTGATAAGAGGGATGACTTTAGCTTTGACATCGTTAGGTAATACCTCGTGCTAAATTCTATAGGGTTTATATCTCCCAGCTCATTATTTTTGCTAAGGCATGTTAAGGACTTCAGTGATCAAAATTAAGTCATTACCAGCAAGGTTTGTATTATCATGAACTACACTACGTAGTTCTTTCTCAAAGTTCTATCGCCGAAATGAACATTTACTGGAGAAGTACAACACAAACATAAAAACATTTCTGCAACTAGGAATATCCCACTTAAAACACGTACTATAACGGTTATTAAGTCGGAAATCGTGTTATGGTGTTACGCGTTACATTGTGTAATTCGCGTATTTCGTGAGGAAAGATTAAAACGTAAAAGTGAGATATTGGGTCCCCCTAGTGGGGAAGTGAATGTGGTGATTGTAATGGATCATCAAATGTTTACTAACATGTGAAGTCACGTGACATTCACCTCTGATATGGTATTGACATTCACCTCTGGCTTTTATCAGTGAGTATGAATTTTCAAACGCTATATATGACACAATCATTCTAACAATTATTTATATATTTTCTTGTTTTTAAGTAAACAGTTTTACAAACTTTGACCCCAACCCCACACCCCACACCACACACCACACACACACACACACACACACACACATACCCCAACCCCCAAAAAACACCTCCCCATACCCCTTCACCCCGACCAAGAATCAGTAGTGTTATTACTTATGTTTATTTGAAAGAATCGAGCCTAGCCATTGTGGCATTAAAGAAGTGTATCGCTTGGGCCGGTGTCAGGAGGCGTGAGAGGTGTGTAACCTTATATTACCTCTCATGAACCGAATTGCCTACTGTTCAGTCTTATTTGTGTTCGTTGCTTCCAAAGGATCCCCTTTTCAGTATTTAATTACATTCACTCTAGCGTTCGTTTAGAGTTGTATGATGTCTGTAAAATGTCGCTCCTACGAATCAATAGTGTTATTATTTACCCCATCCTTTGGATGTTCGAGCCCAATCAATGTGGCTTTAAATAGAGAATACCACTTAAGCCGGTGTTAGGGATTTAGAGGTCTTGCACCTTATGTAACCTCTCATGAATAGACTCAGTAACAGCGAAAATGCTGGCTTTCGGTCTCAGCCGACCAAAGGACCGAAGAGGGGGCTTGGGTTTATAAGTATGGACTCCGTCCATCAGTTCGTTCGTACGTCGCCAAGTATTCCGGACTTTAGTGGCCACAGTGTTTAGCATATCATGTTCAAACCAGGTGTCCATCTTGTGAATGCAAAAACCCGCTTAAGTTTCCATCTCAAATCCATGTGTCAAAATGTTAAATGGCCACCATGCAAAATGCGTCTTACAGGTTTCCAATCGTTTGTGGTCACACTTTTTAACATAATGTGTTCAAACTTTGTGAATGCAAAACTTCGCCTAAGTTTGATTTTGGGATCCACGCGTCAAAATCCAATATGACCGCAAAATGACATATGTCCAACAAATGCTGTTTTAAAACATTTCCGGACATGGGTGGCCACAAGTATGAACGTATCCTTTTCGAACTTTGTATGCTTCCTCATACATTTAAAACATTGCCTTAGTTCGATTTTGAAATTTTAAGATACACGCATCAAAATCCAAAAAAAAACATTTTAAAAGGTTTTCAGTTGTTTTTCAAGCCACACATCCAATCAATATTGTTATCTTTTCATCCCACAGGGATTGTATGACATTCATTGCGGTTGACTGTCGTCCTTGAATGCTATTTTCCTGTTCGATTTCTATATCTACTTTTGTAAATAAAGCATTGTCAAACTCGTTAAATACAAAACCAATTAGATTTTTGAGGTGTGTACGTGAAAATCAAAGACGTTCACACAACATATGATGTCTTTTTGAAGGTTTCCGGACATCTGACAGTGTCACACTATTTGACGTATCCGTAGATCTATGTATCCTTATTATTACAGGTGTATAACTGCCAATCGTTGGACTATTTGACTTAGTTTTTATCATGTGTTTATATGTACTTGAAATCTCGTTACGTCGATATGGGTATAACAGAATATCCAAACAAAAAAGCTTTCACAGAACGCAATAAAACCATGAATACACTCTCAAATCAAACAACACTTAAAACGATATATGTAAGCAAAGTATGCGACATCAACAAATGTAGGCCGTGATATAATCGTTTAGGTTTAGTACACCATGGATCGTTCGATCTATCCCAGCCAGAACCGAATTTGGATTACTTCTCGAAATTCTTCAGACCTGAAAAGTCTTTCGGATGAGACTTTAAACCGAGATCTGCTCACTAAAATGGCCATTGCGATACAGGGAGGATAAAAAAACGCTTATACGCACGACTTCAAAAACACAACAACAAAGGTACCGCCTAAAAACGGTCAATCGCAAAACGTATCAAGTATAGGAATTTACAAGAAACATTATGCGGATCCCATTTTAAAGAGCAAGTTTAAAATCACGGTGTCTTGGATGTTTGAACGACTTTTCGACACCACTATTGCACCTCTATACCACATAACCTGATCAAAGATAAGTTGATTCAGCTTATACAGAATACATTTACTAGAGAAGGAACTACGTTTCCTGCTTTTAATACTGTCCCGGCTTTCTTTAAAAACGTCCATAAATATAAGTTGACAAAGGTGTACCTTCTCTAGCAAATGTCTTCTGAATAAGCTGAAGCAGTTTATCTTTGACAACATTATGTGGTAGAGTAGTATATATTGTGGAAAAGTCATAGGTGATTAGAGAAGAGGAATGAACATGCTTACTCCGTAGTTTTCAAGGACTTCTCCAGAGTTTTTGATAGACCAAAACAGTTTGATTCCTAAGTTTACAAAAGCCTTTCCGCAATACTTAATAATATTTTCTTTAATCACGGGAAGTCAGGAAGTCAATCGTTTTGAGATATTGGTCGTGGTACATGAACTTGAATTAGCAATAAAACGTGCTTTGCAAGGAATTTTGTGAAGTTTACGTATCCAGTACATTGTAAATGGCTCTGGTACAAAACTGTTATAGCATATTTTTCTCGTATGCGATTTATACTGCTTCTCGAGAGCCATAGGCCCGAGAGTGCAGTATAAATTGCATACGAGAAAAATATGCTATAACAGTTTTGTACCAGAGCCATTTTCACCAACTACGCATGTGCAAGAAGTTTTAAGACGTTGCAGTTATCAGTAAAAAATAACAGCTCGATCCAATCAAGAAATAGCATTATCACGCGGCATGAGCATGACCCATGTTTTGATTATTGCAGCCAATCGCCTTTGTATATTATTGGGCAAATGCAATGTCAAGGAGTGCTGTTTTGGTAATGGTTTAGTCGTTTTGATTGACAGGTTGTATGTAAATTACAATTTATCTATATATAAATATTGTGATTCGTACATTTATCTATATTCAAATATTGTGATTCGTACATTTATCTATATACAACTATTGTGATTCGTACACTTATCTATATATAACTATTGTGATTCGTACCACAGGTCACCGGTCAAGCAGTTTACCCTCAGTGGTTACAGTCGACATCAAGAAAATATCAGTGTAGCCATACCAAACGACTACAGCATATTTTGTGATCTGACAGTAGGTTAATCATTGTCGAGCCTATTGTCGGAATGTTCATTATAAGAATCCAACAAACATCACATGCACAAGTTCGGGTCGATGTAACCTATTTTCGACGAAATATACGTCACGTCTCCGCCAAGACATGCGCATCTTGCTTCTTTCTCGCAGGATGTGTATCAAACTTCACCAGAATGTTCCTTATATGTATGCATCTTACTTCAAATGCAAACTTTCGGGTCACTGTGACTTACTTACAACAAAATATAGGTTACGTCCGGTCTACACTGTGACATGCATTTCTTGCTTCTTTCTTGCAGGATTTTCACCAAACTTCACGAGAATGTTCCTTATATGCATCTTACATCTGTCATCAAGTGCAAAATTCCGGGCTGCTGTGACCTTCTTTCGATGAAAAATACAGGTCACGTCCGGTCTGCGCTTCGACAGGCATCCCCCACTGTTAATGACATAAATTTAATCTTAGGATTACATTGGTGGTCACATCGACATCTGGACCTTTATAAGTCTCGAAATGTAGACCGTGGCGTTCTAGTTTTGTTATTTTCAGCACTGTCCTTATGCAATTCCCTTCTTCTTTCTGCTCTTGTTAGTCTCGTTGCTTCCGAAGGATCTCATTTGTTATATGTATTTCCAAGCTAAAAAGCCTCTCTTTTTAAGACACAGTTATTTGCCGAACTATAACGAAAATGCACAAGCACTGGTACGTTGGCCAGTAGCAGAGGTTATGGAATGGCGAGTTGTCCGTCGTCCGTCCATTAGTCGTCCGTCCATTAACTTTTTCTTCAAATAACATCTCCTCCAAAAAAAACGCTGTGTAGACTTTGACGAAACCTCGTGGAATGCATCATTGCATTCTCCTCTCTCAGATATATACAAATCATCCCGATCCGTCAACGATTATGGCCGTCGTTACTAAAACTAGAAACATATTTAAACGACTTCTTCGCATGAACAACTTGGTAGAATTTTACGAAATGTCACAGGAAGCATCCTTGCACGGGCCTCTCTCTGATGTATACAATTTCCACTAATTCGTCAACAAATATGACCGCCGTTACTAAAAATAGAAATATCCTTAAACGTCTTAATCTCATGAACTATTGGGTACCATTTGACGAAACTTTACAGGAAGCATTCTTGCTTTATCCTCTCTCAGATTTATACAAGTGGTACTGATTTGTCTACAAATATGACCGCCGTTACTAAAAAAATAGAAAATATGTTCACTTCTTTTCATAAACTGCTGGGTATATTTTGAAGAAACTTGACAGGATGCATGCTAGGAGTTTGAGTTCTAAATTCACCTTATGTACTAAATGAACGTACTTTCCTTAGCAGATTTATAGTATAGTTTTAATCTAGTTTAAACCATTAACACAATGTTTCAAGACCGTGGTGTTCAACACATATATTAGATTTTCCTCAGGCTCCCTGCCTCATGATTATACCAATTTTTTTCCAAGTAATGATTCTAAAACACAATACTTTACAATGAGCTCCAAACACGAGCTGCTATCAAAATCCGTTGATTTCTAACTAAACAATTGGTTCGAAACTTTATCTGTTCGAACCTACAACTATCGTCCGTCCGTCTGTCTGTCCGTCGTTAACTGTTGCCTTGTGAGCACTCTAGCCCCTCCATTTTCATCCGATCTATACCAAACTTATACAGCAGTTTTATATCCATAAGATCTAGGACGAGTTTTTGAACCAGCCCGATATTAATGTCAAGACAAGGGTCAAACGAGAATTCATTGTTTGTGAAATCTAACGTGCCAAAGCCATTATCACACCCAAAATGTCTAAACTCAAGAGAATTCATTCGCGAAAAATCAGCATACATTCTGTACTTAATTTTATTTAAAAATGTATGCACTAAAGAGTATTGTGTAAACTTTTTATATTCATGCTTCGTCAAATTTCTGCATGTCCAAAGAATCAAGGCAATATCATGAATATCTTATATCTAATTTTGGTAAATATAAAAAGCACAAGAGTATAAAAAGCGAAAAACTCTTTCGCTAAGAATAAAATTTACTTATAAACTTCAGTAATTTCAAAACAACACTATTTAAAGGTTGAACCATTTTACATTCTATAAACAAATGGCTTACGGTTTCTATTGATTTACAAAAAGTACAGCATTTATTAAGCTGCAGTCTATAGGCGAAGTAATAGTTTACATATAATTCATCATGACATATTCTCCAGGAAGTATTTCTTACACCTGGATCAACACAAGGTGAGTATATATTCTTAAAAACTTGTTTAAAATCAATGGTTGGGAAGTTCCGAACAACCTTTAGTGTGGTGTGTTAAATATTTAACAATGCGTTATAAAAATCTTTAGTTGTAGCCTTTTTGAACGAAAAATCCGGATAATGCTTCATTAGTTTATTATAAACAGCTACACACTTTATATAAAATGGTGGAACAAATTCACCTTGAGGAATTAAATTACTGGCAAATGAAGGATTGTGCTTTCTCAAATAAAATCCAATCCAATATTTAGCTAAATATGTCCAGCTTGCATTATGACTAGTAATAAATTTCTGTAAATGGGATAAGTACAGTGCCTGGCACTTAATATCAACATTTGGTACATTAAGGCCTCCTTCCTGAAAAGGTAAGTATAACGTTTTCCTATTTACGGGCTCTAAAGTAGACCCCCAAATGTATCTAAAGGCTGCTCTTTGAAACATGTGTTAATATATTGACGTGGCATATTGCTAGCCGCAGTGTAATATAATATTTTACTTAAAGCTAGAGAATGTAGAACAATAGACTTGCCTTTAAAAGACAGTTTTCTAGACTTCCAAAGATTAAGTTTATTATGAAAATTCGAAAACAGTGTTGACCAAACTATATCTGGATCAACATTGTAACCATAATAATAGCCTAAAAGTTTAGTGCTATTAATCCATGAAATTCCAAATGGATGATCAGACCGATTTTTTCATTTTCCTAAATACGTTCCATTAGACTTCCTATAATTAAGTCGGGATCCAGATTTCTTCTGAAACAAATATATATAATCAAAATAATTTTCTGAAACCAGACTCTATCTATTACACGGCCGTTTAACTCACAACGAGTGTTATTTATCCTTCGGTTGAAATGTTGTGAGAAGCTTCCGTTCCTCGTTGTGAGGCCCCATATTTGATGAATGACAGAGTAAACAAGGTGAGTTTTTCCAAAATTTTGAAAAATAGAGGCCTTTGTGTAAAAATATCGAAATGCAGTTAGCTAGCTATGGGTTTTCCGAGTACGCACATGTAAAAATATTGACTGTTGGTGGACATCTTAATGGAAAAACCGTACGACGCAGTCAATCTGAAAGACTTGAAAACAGGAATGAACTTATCTCATGACCAAAAAAAACATCCGAAACGTCAATCCTGGTCGACGTTTGGTGCATTGGGATCACAAATAGATGCCCAAAAGTCGCCTGCGTAACTGTTTTCTTGACATTCGTCATAGTAACGAAGATATACCCTTTTTTGCTTTGTTCCTCGTTGTGAGCACCATAACCTCGTTGTGAGCTACACAAATGCAGTATTTGTTTGGTCCGGAAATTTAATTTAGATGGCAAGAATATACTTTTTGATCCACTAAAGCAATTACTATCCATTTTGTTTAAATAGCTATCACAATTTTCATATCTCTTACGTCATATTTTCGGTCGATATCAAAAGGTAGACAGAGTATTTTGACATCCTTTGTAGTTGCCGAAACGCCGTACGTCAAATCTCTCAATTGATTGACAGCTGTGAAACAGAAATATTGTTTTAATTGAACAAGAAGCTGCGTTATGCCCCGGTGGTAGCGCTGTCAATATTACTTGTTTCAGTAGAAATTGCTGAAAATTGCATACAAAATAAGCACCGAAGTATCTAACCAGATTGTTGTAGACTCCTGAAAACAATAATTATTTTTTTTATAAAACCAAGCAACGGTTTTTTATATAAAGGGGCAATAGTTCATTGCACGCAAAACTTCAAAATTTCCTTAGTTGCAACACAATAATTTGTGATAAATTCAGTCAAGAGTTGTCTAACTTGATAGTGTTACACCCTTTGATCACTGTCATCAACTTTCATATAAAAAAACAAAGTAACGTTCGGTTTTTAAAATATAAACACAATACAACATTGCACACACAATTTTAATCATATGGGTTACCTCGTACGGACGAACCACAGGCATCAGTGTAAAATTAGGTACAATGTTTTTAAATAATATTTTAATCACTTTGGGTAGGTAAATAATGCAATATGAAATTTTGTTTACATCAATAGCAGTTTAGCCCCGCCTACATTAGTACTTTCACAGCTGTCAATCAATTGAGAGATTTGACGTACGGCGTTTCGGCAACTACAAAGGATGTCAAAATACTCTGTCTACCTTTTGATATCGACCGAAAATATGACGTAAGAGATATGAAAATTGTGATAGCTATTTAAACAAAATTGATAGTAATTGCTTTAGTGGATCAAAAAGTATATTCTTGCCATCTAAATTAAATTTCCGGACCAAACAAATACTGCATTTGTGTAGCTCACAACGAGGTTATGGTGCTCACAACGAGGAACAAAGCAAAAACGGGTATATCTTCGTTACTATGACGAATTTCAAGAAAACAGTTACGCAGGCGACTTTTGGGCATCTATTTGTGATCCCAATGCACCAAACGTCGACCAGGATTGACGTTTCGGATGTTTTTTTTGGTCATGAGATAAGTTCATTCCTGTTTTCAAGTCTTTCAGATTGACTGCGTCGTACGGTTTTTCCATTAAGATGTCCACCAACAGTCAATATTTTTACATGTGCGTACTCGGAAAACCCATAGCTAGCTAACTGCATTTCGATATTTTTACACAAAGGCCTCTATTTTTCAAAATTTTGGAAAAACTCACCTTGTTTACTCTGTCATTCATCAAATATGGGGCCTCACAACGAGGAACGGAAGCTTCTCACAACATTTCAACCGAAGGATAAATAACACTCGTTGTGAGTTAAACGGCCGTGTATTACATAGAGTCTGGACTTGACGCATTTCAAATTGACGTGGACACGATTTATAATCACAATCCTAATAATTTTCAAACTGTCTCTTAAATTTGCCAAAACACAAGAACACGTTATTATAAATATTAATTCGAGCATGCTTCATTTCTTAAAACTTGATCAAATACTTCTTTATTACATATAAATGAATAGCAGTACAATATATATATAAATTTATATACATGCAGTACCTACTGCGAAAGTTAAACAAACTTTGTGTCAACGTCACGTTATTCTGACAAAGCAACCTTGCGTGCGTCTTCTCTCAGATTAATACAAATCGTCTCGTTCCTTTAACACATATGGCCGCGCCATTACTAAAAATAGAACAATCTTTAAACATCTTATTCCAATGAACCAATTGTTTTGAGACACGATTCTCATAACACTTTCTTAGATTTATATATTTTCAATACCCGTCAATAAATATGGCTAAAAACAGAAAAAATATATATACAACTTCTTGTCATGAACCAAAAGCCAACTTGTTCAGTATTTTATTTTGTGAAGTTATCTGGGTCTTAGACATAAGCGTGGGCAAAAATAGAAAACTAGCAATGTTTGAGTAAAAACAGCGGAGTTATTGCCCTTGACTTAGGTAAAAATGTTAAACATTTCTTTTTTAACACTCTAATTTAATTTTCATACGATCTATACCAACCAAACTTGTTCAAGATGTATCATGATCATATCATAACTCCCCTCTCTAATCGCATGTTATAAGAACCATGCTTGCCCTCTTGGTCCTCTTTATTTAAATGGCGACACTGGGATCAAATGTGGCCCCGTCCCAGGCATCACATTTTTAACATAGACTGCTCTGCCAAGGTTAGACAGTGAAAAAGTAGCGCAACCATTTAGTTCCACCGAATGACCTGATATTTCAGAATAGCTTTATACTGAATGCATTATGCAATTCACTTTTGGGACTCACTTATTTTGAGCCACTCCCAGGATCATCTTCCATTTTAAACAAGCATTTTTTTGATTTTGAGAACTTAAAGGTGCACAATCATTTATTTCCACCGAAAGGCCTAAAATTTCCAGAACAGCGTATTGAATTCATTATGGGATTTACTTTTCAGACTCACTTATTTTGATACACTCCCATGAGTTTTAGCTCAACTGTCCGAAGGTCAGGCAAAGCCAGACGAGCTTTTGGGATAATGTGTTGCCTGTCGTCTGTCGTCATTTGTCTTGTGAACACGACTGGGACATCATTATTAATTAAATCTTTACCAACCTTTTGTCTTTATATCAAAGAAAGCTCGGACAAATTAAAAAAAAACAGTCAGATCAGATTAGTAACACCAGAGTTATGGAACTAGCTTTGCTGAAAAGAACAATATTCTGCCTTGTGAACACTCCGGAACCTTCATTTTGTATTTGATATTTACAAAACTAAGTCAGATTATTGATATCAATGAAAACTCGGACAAATAAGTTTGAATACCAGCTATATCAAACTGGGAACAGCAGAGTTAGGCACCTTTATTTATTGGAAAATGCCATATTTAGCCTTCTGAACAATCTAGGACCTACATTTTGTATTTGATCTTTATCAAGGTTGGCTAGATTATGGATATTAATCAGAGTTATGGCCCTTGTTTTACTGAACAATGCCAAATTATGCCTCGTTCCACTCAGACACGCTGTTCCTTTTTCTTTTCACACATACACATGCTTTTCATTTTTCTTTTCACACTCACCCGAATACACCTGCCCCTTCATCACCCACCACCCCATCCACAGTTCCTACGACTATGATACGAAGGCAAACGAACAGTAACACATAACTGATCGTGTAAATATGTCACAAATTAAAGCTCTGACATACTCTGACGTTCAGTCATAGATCTAATGCAATACTTTAGTTGCTTTCAATATAATACCCAATAAGCAAGCCTATTTCGGTAAGTTATGGTAAGTTATTGGACCATTATAGCATATATATCAGTTAATGTTTTAAATGTTAGTTAAAGGATTCGTGAAAACATGACACATTTTCAGTCTATATGTAATATATATCAATTGTGTACAAAACAAACCGTTGATACAACCTAAATAGGACCGACAACGGGCCGTCATCGTTAAAAATGAAGTGAATAAAAATATAAAATAAAAGTACTTGTTATGCATGAAATAATAATGATTTAATATTTATGTTAATATTTTATTTTTTAAGGTTCACAAACTTCGTTCATAATAGCGCGGAACAGTCTCTGCACAAATAAAGATGAAATTATATCTCTTGTGCAAATTTCATCTTGTGCATTTTCCATTTTTAAACTTCGAACTTCGAACTTTATTTGAAAATTGAGTGTTAGTAAAATACGTGTTTAGTTTTATACTAGCGCAACAATAAAACGTAAAAAAGCAACTGTTCATTTGTAGTGTATCGCTAATGCCACAAGTTTTCGCGATCTGATTTTGTTACTGCTTGTTTTGATTTGTGAATTGTCCGAGAGGTGTTTTTCTCCTAATTGTATAACAGCTTTTATAATACACTATAGCTCTTACGGAATTTACATGTTTGCTATATTATCCTCTTGCAATTATGACTGAAAGCGATTATTTTTTAAAGTAATATACCAAATGTTTGTCACAATAATTATTTTTAATCATAGTCGGACCTATCAAATGCCGATGAGCAAAAACGTGATAGGCCCGATATTGCGATATTGAAAGAATATCGGTCTGATAAAGGGCAACTATGGACATGCTATATCTAACCGATATAGGACCGATATTAAACCGACTTGACATCGGGCCTATCAAATGCCGATTAGCAAAAAACTTGATTGGCCCGATATCGTTTTAGATGATGGACCGATATTGAAATAATATCGGTCCGATGAAGTTGAGATATAGGCATGCTATATCTAGCCGATATTGGACCGATATTAAACCGACTTGACATCGGGTCTATCAAATGCCGATGAGCAAAAACGTGATCGGCGCGATATCGTTTTAGATGATGGACCGATAGTGAAAGAATATCGGCCCGATGAACGGGAGATATAGGCATGCTATATCTAGCCGATATTGGATGATATTAAGCCAACTTGACATCGGGCCTATATATCAAATGCCGATGAGCAAAAACGTGATCGGCCCGATATCGTTCTAGATGATGGACCGATATCGAAAGAATATCGGTCCGATGACGGGAAGATATAGGCATGCTGATTAGGATATACATGTCTTGCATAATTGTCACATAGCTCACAAAAAGACGGTCCTACAGAAACCACAGCATCCAAACGCGAAAGGTCTGCACTGCACCACAACCAAATCAAATGAGCAAATTACATAATCAGTGAGCGGGAAAATATACAGCATAAAGAGTAGTGAAGACAGTATCTAAAATGGTTTATTAAAATACTCAATGTTTAGTTGGTTATTAGGGTGGTCGTTAAAAATCTATACAAACCTCTGACGTCATGAATGTCAACCGTTAAGACGTCATGTTAAACGCCATAAAACACGTTATCGATGAACTTCAAGTCCCGCCCACATGTTTTGATCTGGGACAATATAAACCAGCTCTAAATATTTATTTCTTAAGTGACCGACTTTGAACGGTCAGTAGGCAATACGGCCTACAGGTAAGCTTAAATCAATGTTATGTGTACACAACCCCGTTAATATCCTGCCATTTCGTTTTCGTTTCGTTATTGCTTTATGCTTTAATCATTCAGTATACTGACGGGAACAATCAATGGGGTTTGACCAAAAACTTTCATCCACAGTCAGCGGCAAACGATTGGCACCATCAGACGCTTGATGTCAGGACCATGAAGGTACACCTTTTTGCTACAATTATCATTCCACATGTTCGTAGACACTGATTATAGAGTGTTTACAAATCATTTTAGGAAAAGATTTATACCATTTTATATCATACCTAGACGGAGTGGACTGTTACCTGTCCGACTTTCATTCAAATTGTATGTGATAGAGGTTGGCATGACTAGCTGATTGCATTGTACACAAATTTTAATAACGATTGCAGGAATTTCCAACAAATTGGTGGAAATATGAATCTGAAACGTATAACATATTCTCGTACCATCAGTATATTTCATGTACTACCCTAATAATACAGAAACGCAATGACTACAAGGCACAAACATATAATATGGAATTGAATTAAATTAGATTTTAAAGTCGCACCAACAGCTAAGGCCATATAAGACATATAGGCCGTGTGCTGCTATCCAAATGTTAACATACTGGTGGTACCTATCAAGTGGGCAAATTCTAATAATTCCATGTACGGCATGGATTAACTCCACTAATTATTTTTTTGTGTATTTCTATGCATTCAAAATGGTTACGTAAGTCATGTAAACATATAACAGTTCAATAGTTCAACCCTTAAAAACGTATAAAAAATGGATGCAAACATTTAACCATTTTTATCATTAAACGCACATTCTATCGAAAGAAGGTAAAGATAACCAAACAAATTAGAATACATTTATACTTATTAAGCAAATTACATGTACATATAGTTTTTATTATTCTATATGTACGAAACAATACGAAATAATATAAACGTGTGACATCTCTGTAATAAAAGTGTGGCTATAAAGGGAGAAAATAAAGTACAATTTTAAGTTTTTAATTTAAAAAATGGAGCTAACATTAAAACATGATTCACAGAAATGTTATAATTTAAAGTTCCATTTTATTTATCTTTGTGTCACCTTCGTAGCATGGCATACAGGTTGGGATCGCTTTGTCCGTAGTCTGTCTTCATTCGTCGTCTTCGTCCGTCACGCTTTAACCTGCAACCTGAACTTAAAAGTATTTAACCTATGATCATGAAACTTCATAAACTTTTTCATCTCACCGCTAGAAAAGTCGTTACACATATATAATAACTTTGCTTTTATTTCGACAAAGTTATGCCCCATTCCATTAAACCTTTACCTGCAACCTGACTAAGCTCATAATGTTAAGTTAGCACATGACAGCCTACAAAAGTGTTCCGCGGAACACCCTTCTAGTTATTTATTTAACATATGCAAAAGCCTATGTGATTATCAGCCCTTGATTCCCTCATTGAATTATATACTATTGTTAACTGAAAATATGTATAGCATAATTGTAAAAGTACACCATTGTTATAAACAGAAAATTATTCTTTATATCCCATGAGCCTTCAATATACAAATGATACACAGTAAAAGCGTCCACTTACATTGTAAACTGAAACAAGTGGTATGGTGAAACGTTCGGATGAACAGTTAATTAGATTTGTTATTTGTTATTTGGTTTGGACCATTTGTGTTCGAATATAGACATACTAATGATCATTGGTTTTGTTTGGCAATGTTTCTATGCAAAATAGTCACTCTGTTCTGTTTAACACAACAAATATAGTTGCCGGTTATAACATTGTTTACGGAGAAAGTCCGTCAATGTCATCATACTATAACATTGAGATTATTTCGAAACCATATGTCATTGAAAGAATATCATTTCCTGTTTACAATGGTGCACTTTGAAATGTGCATGATGTGACAACTTGGCTTAATTTATTTAGAAATTATGTCTTGTCTGCTCTCGCTGGATAAATGGAACAATTTATTTGACATAAAAAAAAATGAATAAAATTGCGTTAGACTTTTCGGATATAAAGGGCACAATTTCAGCCATATACGTATTCTTTCTGATATTATGTTCACGTAAATAATATTACGGTCATATACTTTATGGTTGACATTGCTCATGCCTAAAGTATGCATTTGGTTGATTTCACCTGACCATACCCCATCCATTTTGGAGTTTGGTTTTATATAAAGATGGCAGATCAATAGTCCTTAAATATACAGCAGCTAACGAGTGTTACACGTGATGTACGTTAGCACAGGGTAGATACAAAGGCAATGTTGCAAGAAGGATTTAAAGACTAGCCCAGCAGTCCTTGCTTCAGTTCTTGGGAGTAGGACAATCGTTTTTAAATGAAAACAACTGATTTACAAAGTAGTTTGAGTATATGAATGATGAAAGAAAAGTATAATCTAGATACCGCTATGGCAATAGGACAGAGCATCCTGAAAGACATGTTTTGAAAGACTGTCACTCACTGTTAAATATTATTTTAAACAGCAGGTTGTTTAAATGGGCACACTGTCTATAGTAAAAACTGATGGTGAAATTTTCCAATCCAATCCACAACGCAATAGGATGGGCATACAACAAGCCGTTGTAATGAGACCCTGAAATAATTATCAACTGGATATCAGTTAATAAATAGTCCAGTGTCTTATTACAACGGCTTGTTGTATGTCCATCCTATAGCGTTGTGGATACAACTGGTCAGCTCTTGATGAGCAGTATTCCCCATACATATGCAGCAGCAGCAGCAATAGAACAGTTGCGTGCATACCACCACGTGCATACAAGGACCTCGGAAAGTCTTGCATACCTTTAGAATAGGGATGGTACACCTTGGACTTTGTTATAAGGCCTGTTATAACAGATGACCCATCTGTTCCTTTATAATTTCGGAATGTTATCAAAGTATCTTGCGAAACTTACTTTACGCTGTACTTGCAGCATTGACTTCCCTGTACTGTAACATGGTGTGAATGCAGGGGAGTAGGTTGTAGCATGTATACCAGATTCTGAATGTAAACATGCGTCAACATTCGGCAGATGAAAAACGTAGTATTCTGTTAACGATGTTAATATCATAATTGTCTATTTCTGTAGCTTTGAGATGTATATTATTTTCCAGGCTGAGTTTTCTTTAAAACTACGTTTACTTCTTAATTGCATTTTTCTCAATCCAAAACTGAAATATCACTTATCTCTGGTTTCTGTTAATTGGCATATTTCTTTTATGCAATAGTTTAATAAACGAATACTGCAATGGCATTTACGTAAGCAATTTGTGAGTTTGAGTTTAATTATCAAAATTGTTTAAAAATGTATTCAATTTATTGATTACAAATACTTATCGATTACAAATACATGATATTCATGAAATTCTCTTTTTTTAAGCTGTTTTAATTGTGTTTATTGTGTGTACGCCCATTTTATTTCCCATATACACGAACATAGAAGAAGAAGAAGAAGAAGAATAAGAAACTTTATTTGCCTCATCATAGGTCTATGAAGGTACGAGGCCATCCTCCATAAACCTTACAAATGTGCATATAACAAAATTGCAATAAGTCTAAGAAGACATGTGAGCAAATCAATAAAATATATAAGCATGAAACTTTGTAACGTTTATCGGACAGTGAATATGTGTACTTATATCTAAAATACATCACTCATATGATAAGGTTAATAATAAGATTAAATGTTAATCAATCAAACAAAAATACCATAATTCGATGATTCTAATTAGTAAGGTATTACTGAATTATTTGAGTCAAATATATTATAGATACCTGTCCATCGATCACACCCTTCAGCTCCCTTTCATTTCAAAAGAAACCAGTTTTTAATAAATATTCAAATTTTTGTCAAATTTATTACTTCGGAACATTTTGTCTGTTCTTTAATATATTTTTATTTACATTTTTGAAAAATGCTTTTTTGGTTATAAATAAATATCCCAAAATCTTTTATTTTTGTAGCTTTTTCCAAAAATGTCAAGATGTATCAAAAAGAGTATGATAATGGACCTTTGGGAACGGCCGAACACGACACATACAAAATATTGCAGTCTCGGTTTTATTGAGACTGTTCATGAACGGTAGTGAAATATGCTAGCTACCGCTCACGCCCTCTAGCCCCGGGTTGAGCAGAACTCAATATTCATAAAAATAGTACATAATTTTAACCATCCCGAAGATGGCATGCGTATTGCGGTGGACATAGAGATTTTCTTTCCCAATGTCCAGCGGCCTATGATCCCAGTATCTAACAAAATAATATGCCACAAAGAGCGAAATAAACAAAATGGAATTTAGCTGGGAGCAGCGGTTATGAAGCCTGCATATCACAAGTAACAGACAAAAGACTAAATTAAAAAGCAGACAACATATCCTATTAGTGGTTAAACAATACTAAGAGCCTTTTATCGGCGGAGTAATGAGCAATTGAAAATGTACCATCGATAACTAAATATAAGTATCTGGCTAAGCGATCTCCAAAGATCAAATGAACCTTTCCAAACATTTTCTCCATGTAAATTAACATAATAGAAAGTTAATTTTAAGAACATTCAACTCCCTTATGTTGCAATAAAATTGTATTTTAAATAGTGCAGTTTTCGGCGGTTTTGGTTTAAATTTCGATATTTTGGGCCAAACGAAATGGCATTTTCAAATCGCTGATCCTTTAGGACTCGCTCTTCTGTAGCTCATGCCACTTTTACATTTAAAGAAATACTATAACGACTTCTGTTTTGTTATATTGTAATCATAATTTAAAATTTCATAAATATTCCAAAAATCAGCGACTTTAATTCATTTTGTGTTGATTTTCCCCCAAAATTTCAAGATTTATATATTTTATTCATTCCAAATATTTTTTCATGAACATGTATATAACAGATAACTTTAAGGACCTTCAGTCTCCTTATATTGTAATGAGAATTATAGTTGTAGAAGTAATCCCGTTTTTAGTGATTTTGGTGCAAATTTCAACTTTTGGCCCAAAATATCCCAGTTTTTCCAAATCTCTGATCCTTTAGAATTTTACCTATATCTCAGGTCGTCTTTAGATGAATGAAAACACTTTAAAACCTTCTATTTGGTTAAATTTTCTCGAAGTTGCAACAGTAAAAAGTCTGGGTTCTGTCTTAAAATGGCTGATTAGTAACTTTTAACGTGTGTATTGTTTGATATTCTTCCACTACTGATCCCGTGGAACGAAACAGAGACATTCTCCTGAATATCAAAAGGGTCACCAGTAGTACGAAAATACCTCTCGAATCTGCAAGTATGGGAACTGTCGATAACATGAACTTTCAAATGTCACCACTCATCTGCAGTAGCACCGGTTTCCCATGTCCCTTCATGCTGTGAAAAGTCTGAAACAGCGAGGTGCGAATCACATCGATTATCACAGCTAACGGTGCCAGATCGGTGATAATCAGCCCATTGAACACAATGCAATACAGGCTATATTTGGAGATCAGTCACAAGTTCCACAACATTCGTTCGCTTAAATACACTTTTATTCTGTGTATTAAACACATTTGGCTAGCAAACGGTCCCATATCTGGAATAACACACCGATTTAGTTTTTCAACATTTCGCGTCATTCATTCACACATGCGTATTTTGAAATAAACATCTGTCAAAACAACATCTCTACCTAAGCTCTGTGCTAATACTCTCCAAAAAATAATCCTGACAAACACAGTAAAATACTTACTATTCATGTCAGCAGACATACTACTTTAACCTCAGGTTAGATTTAACAATGAAATAAACACTAATCTTGGGAAAACGCATGCAAACTAGAAACTTTGGATTTTTTCAAGGAACTATTTTAGCACCCTACGACTCGGAAGTACTTCCTGACTGGTCTGACACTTAAGTGAGTCGCGACATTTGTCAAAAATATTTATCGAATACATCTAACTGACCAATAAGGTTGATCGAAAAGAAAATCAGATGCTTTTGCAATGACCTATTATCTTTTCGGTTCAATTCCTGCATGCAAGGAACAATTCGCCTAAAGGAAATCAAGTGTTTTAAGACACGTTATAAAAAACTAAAAATAATGCCAAATAAAATGAACCGTTGAGTATATTTCCATCAAGTAATGTTTTCAAACATTGCCTTCTATATACCAAACTAAAATATACACATAATGTGGGGTTGTAGATATCAAAATCACTCATGCATGATTTATTTTCATTTTTCATGGATAAACAGACATTCTGTTAAATTCCAACAATTTAGACCATAAGGCTGCTTTGGAGCACATTTACATGCACAATGTCCAATAAAAGATACATTTTGGCTATAAAATGCCATTAAAAAAAGACAAAATTGAAGTAATGAATTAAGAACAAAGCCTAACTCATATGCCTGTAGCAGTTTTAAAGCCAACTAATACATTCAAGTATTGGGCAACAGCAAGACAAACTGAATCACACACCAGAATAGTATATATTTCAATGGATTAAACCATTATCTCTAACAAAACACCAAATTAATGTGTTAAATTACAATTGTATGCCATTGCATAGTAATTTCATCTGAATTAATGAAGAAAAATGGGTGGTATTTACACCATGTTTAGCAAAAAACTAAAATAAATGCTGAATT
Organism: Cyrtodaria siliqua; assembly: GCA_037043455.1. NCBI lineage: Eukaryota > Metazoa > Mollusca > Bivalvia > Adapedonta > Hiatellidae > Cyrtodaria > Cyrtodaria siliqua. The sequence continues at coordinate 41,066 of JAWPHD010013040.1, forward strand.
CCACAATTTTCTGTATATTTCAGTTTCAGATTTTAAAACCCATCATCGCGGACAACATTTACAGGTTCTCAGGCTTTCGATACAAAGTAAGACTCCTCCTAGAGTCGCGTTATGTCAAAATGTCAGTACCGATACAATTTCAGATTTTAGCCTCATACGGTACCTTAAAATAATAAAATTGCTATTTATTGTAGGAATTGTGACAGATCTATTACCTATTGCCACTAATCCACTAAAAGACACTTGAGAGCCAACTTAAAGTGATTTAGGGCCACTCCAAATCACTAGGACCCCCGAATTCCACCCTTAAACATACACATTCTATTTCAATTGCAAAAAAACATCTTCTGTGGTAAAATTCAAAAATTTAACAATGAAATAACATTCGTTAGGAAGGAAGTACTTCCGGGTCGTAGGGTGCTGAAATAGTTCCTTGAAAGTATAAAAAGTTTTTAGTTTGCATGTGTTTTTCCCAAGATTAGTTTCTATTTCATTGTTGAATCTAACCTGAGTTTAAAGTAGTATTTCTGTTGTCATGAATAGTAAGTATTTTACTGTTTTTGTCATGGTTATTTCTTGGGAGAGTATGAGCACAGAGCTTAGGTAGAGATGTGTTTTTGACAGATGTTTATTTCAAAATACGCATGGTGTAAATAATGACGCGAAATGTTGAAAAACTGAATCGGTGTTTTATTCCAGATATGGGACCGTTTGCTAGCCAAATGTGTTTAATACACAGAATAAAAGTGTATTTAAGCGAACGAATGTTGTGGAACTTGTGACTGATCTCCAAATATAGCCTATATTGCATTGTAACAATCTATCATAAGACATATGATAATTACCGTAAATAATCGCATATATATAGGAAATCCGCCAAAAAGTACGGTTTGGAAGATTCCTTTGTGTTTTGTGTTTCTTCAAACCGAACCGAGACTGTTTGTATATAATGAGCGTGGGACGGGATAAGAAACACATGCCTTAGTGTAAGATTTACACCGCATAACATACACACATATTTCTACCTATTTGTGAATGTTTAACATAAGAATATATGATATGCTAACATTATCTAAGCAAGTCGTCATGAAAGCATTTATTTAACAATAAATGTATATTTAAAAAACTCATACAAAACCTTCAAGGTGACTGAAGTATTTTCGAGTACCTCGTACACACACACACACACACACACACACACACACACAAACGCTCGCACACACACACTTTAATGTCGGATATATATATATAACCTTATACGCCTAATCTACCTTGTCTTTTGTCTTTACTTCCAACTAGTTCATCGAAGTCGCGAAGTGTTACGCAATGTTCAGAAATGGGAATGGTACTGTAGACTTTGACGACTTCAAATTCAGTGTCACAGGTTTGTAAACGATGTAAACAATGCCATCGAGATTTACCTTACCTTTTATGGAGTTTACGAATGTGTATTTTTTGCAGAATCCCGCACGAATTCAACATCGAGCTTTACTCAGTCCGAAAGATTTATTAAAGGGACGTCCACTATAGCTTATTCGTCCGATTGTAATTGTTTCGTTAAATATAGTTTCTTGATCAGTGTCCACTAGCGTTTATTGGTGCGAGTGTTATTGTGACTTTCACTATAATTTCTTGATTAGAGTATTATTTCGGTGTCCACCAGCGTTTATTGGTGCGAGCCTTATTGTATCGTTCACTATAGTTTTTATTTTGGTGTCCACAATCGTTTTTTGGTGCAGATGTTATTGTGACGTTCACTTTAGTTTCTTGATCCGAGTGTGTTTGTTTGCTTCCACAAATGTTTATTGCTATGAGTTTTATTATGACGTTCACTATATTGTATTGTTCCGAGTGTTATAGTGTCGGCCCATGTCACTTATTTATTCGAGTTTTATTGTGTCATTCACTATAGTTTATTGATTCGAACGTAATTGTGTGGCTCATTATAGTTTATTGCTACGTGCTTTATTTTGGTGTCCACAATAGTTTATTTCTGAGACTGTTATTGTGACGTTCACTATAGTTTATTGGTCCGAGTGGTGTTTTTTTTGTGTTTAGCGCCTACTGTAGTGTATTATATTGGTCCTAGTAATAGTGTGACGTTCATAGTTTATTGGTCTGAGTGTTACGGTGTGGCTCACTATAGTGAATTGCTCCAAACTTTATTTTGATGTCCACTGTCGTGTATTGCTTCGAGTGTTGTGTCGTTCACTATAGTTTTTTATTCGAGTCTTATTCTGATGTTCGCTATACTTATTAATTTGCCGTTCATTATTTATTAGTCCGAGTGGGTATTTTAGTGTAAACTAAAGTTTATTGTCTCGTCGGTGTTATTGTGATGTCCACTATATTTTATTGGCCAGCTTGTTATTGTGACGTCCACTATAGTGTATTGGCCAGAATGTTATTGTAACGTCAACTATAGTTTATTGGCAAGATTGTTATTGTGACGTCCACTATAGTGTATTGACCAGATTGTTAGTGTAACATCAACTATAGTTTATTAGTCCGAGAATTATTGTGGCGTCCACTATAGTGTATTGGTTCGAGTGTTATTGTGACGTTCACTATAGCTTATTGGTCCGAGTGTGAGTTTTTTTTTGGTGTTTAACGCCTACTGTAATGTATTATATTGGTCCCAGTAATATAGCGAAATTCATAGTTTATTGGGCTGAGTGTTACAATGTGGCTCATTATAGTGTATTGCTCGTAACTTTATTTTGTTGTCCACTATCGTGTATTGCTTCGAGTGATGTGTCGTTCAATATAGTTTTTTATTCGAGTCTTATTCTGACGTTCACAATACTTGAATTGTTTGCTTGTTAATTTGCCGTTCACTATTTATTAGTCCGAGTGGGTATTTTAGTGTAAACTGAAGTTTATTGTTCCGTCGGTGTCATTGTGATGTCCACTGTATTTTATTGGCCAGCTTGTTATTGTGACGTTCACTATGGTGTATTGGCTAGACTGTTATTGTGACGTCCACTATAGTTTATTGGCCAGACTTGTGACGTCCACTATATTTTATTGGCCATATTGTTATTGTGACGTCCACTATAGTTTATTAGTCCGAGAGTTATTGTGGATTCCACTATAGTTTATTGGTTCGAGTGGACGTCCACTATAGTTTGTTGGTCCAAGTGTTGTTAAGACGTCCATTATAGTTTATTAATGCGAGTGTTATTGTGACGTCCATTATAGTTTATTGATGCAAGTGTTATAGTGACGTTCACTATATTTTGTTGGTCCGAGAGTTATTTTGCTGTCCACTATAGTTATTCGGTCGGAGTGTTATTGTGACGTCCATTATAGTTAATTGATGCGACTGTCATTGTGACGTCCACTATAGTTTATCGGTCCGAGTTACATCGTGGCGTGTGGTGCCTCCTGCTGTATTATATTTGGTCCGAGTGATATTATGACATCCACAGTTTATTGCTCGTAACATTATTTGGTGTCAACTATAGTGTATTGATCCGATTGTTATTGTGATGTCCACTGTAGTGTCTTGCTCCGAGAGTAATTGTCTCGTCCACTATATTGTATTGGTCTGAGTAGTTTTGTGACGTCCACTATTGTTCATTGGTCCGAGTGTTATTGTGACGTTCACTATAGTTTATTGGTCCGAGTGTTATTGTGGCATCCACTATAGTTTATTGGTCAGAGTGTTATTGTGGCGTTCATTATAGTTTATTGATCCTAGTGTTATTTTGGTGTCCACTATAGTTGATCGGTTTGAGTGTTATTTTGACATCCACTATAGTGTCTTGGTCTGAGTATTTTTGTGACGTCCACTATAGTTTATTGGTCCTAGTGTTATTGTGACGTTAACTATAGGTTATTGGTCCGAGTGTTATTGTGGCGTCCACTATAGTTTATTTGTCCGAGTGTTATTGTTAATTTGCCGTTCACTATTTATTAGTCCGAGTGGGTATTTTAGTGTAAACTAAAGTTTATTTTTCCGTCGGTGTTATTGTGATGTCCACTATATTTTATTGGCCAGCTTGTTATTGTGACGTCCTCTATGGTTTATTGGCCAGACTGCTATTGTGACGTCTACTATAGTTTATTGGCCAGACTGTTATTGTGACATCCACTATATTTTATTGGCCATATTGTTATAGTGACGTCCACTGTAGTAGATTAGTCGGAGAGTTATTGTGGCGTCCACTATAGTGTATTGGTTCGAGTGTTATTGTGACGTCCACCATAGTTTGTTGGTTCGAGTGTTATTGGGGCGTCCACTATAGTTTATTGGTTTGAGTGTTATTGTGACGTTCACTATAGTTTATTGGTCCGAGTGTGTGTTTTTGTTGGTGTTTAGCGCCTACTGTAATGTATTATATTGGTCCCACTGATATTGCGAAATGCATAGTTTAATGGGCTGAGTGTTACGGTGTGGCTCACTATAGTGTATTGCTCCAAACTTTATTTGGTTGTCCACTGTCGTGTATTGCTTCGAGTGTTGTGTCGTTCACTATAGTTTTTTATTCGAGTCTTATTCTGACGTTCACTATTCTTGAATTGTTTGATTGTTAATTTGCCGTTCACTATTTATTAGTCCGAGTGGGTATTTAATGTAAACTGAAGTTTATTGTTCCGTCGGTGTTATTGTGATGTCCACTGTATTTTATTGGCCAGCTTGTTATTGTGACGTCCACTATGGTTTATTGGCCAGACTGTTATTGTGACGTCCACTATAATTTATTGGCCAGACTTGTCACGTCCACTATATTTTATTGGCCATATTGTTATTGTGACGTCCACTATAGTTTATTAGTCCGAGAGTTATTATGGATTCCACTATAGTTTATTGGTTCGAGTGGACGTCCACTATAGTTTGTTGGTCCGAGTGTTGTTAAGACGTCCATTATAGTTTATTAATGCGAGAGTTATTGTGACGTCCACTATAGTTTATTGGGCCGAGGCTTATTGTGACGTCCATTATAGTTTATGGATGCAAGTGTTATTGTGACGTTCACTATAGTTTGTTGGTCCGAGAGTTATTTTGGTATCCACTATAGTTATTTGGTCGGAGTGTTATTGTGACGTCCATTATAGTTAATTGATGCGACTGTCATTGTGACGTCCACTATAGTTTATCGGTCCGAGTTACATCGTGGCGTGTGTTGCCTCCTGCTGTATTATGTTTGGTCCGAGTGATATTATGACATCCACAGTTTATTGCTCGTAACATTATTTGGTGTCAACTATAGTGTATTGATCCGATTGTTATTGTGATGTCCACTGTAGTGTCTTGCTCCGAGAGTAATTGTCTCGTCCACTATATTGTATTGGTCTGAGTATTTTTGTGACGTCCACTATTGTGTATTGGTCCGCGTGTTATTGTGACGTTCACTATAGTTTATTGGTCCGAGTGTTGTTTTGGTGTCCACTATAGTTCATCTGTCTGAGTGTTATGTGACGTCCACTATAGTGTCTTGGTCTGAGTATTTTTGTGACGTCAACTATTGTTTATTGGTTTGAGTGTTATTGTGACGTTTACTATAGGTTATTGGTCCGAGTGTTATTTTGGCGTCCACTATAGTTTATCTGTCCGTGTGTTATTGTTAATTTGCCGTTCACTATTTATTAATCCGAGTGGGTATTTTAGTGTAAACTAAAGTTTATTTTTCCGTCGGTGTTATTGTGATGTCCACTATATTTTATTGGCCAGCTTGTTATTGTGACGTCCACTATGGTTTATTGGCCAGACTGTTTTTGTGACGTCTACTATAGTTTATTAGTCGGAGAGTTATTGTGACGTCCACTATAGTGTATTGGTTCGAGTGTTATTGTGACGTCCGCCATAGTTTGTTGGTCCGAGTGTTGTTGAAACGTGCATTATAGTTTATTGATGCGAGTGTTATTGTGACGTCAACTATAGTTTATAGGGCCAAGGCTTATTGTGACGTCCACTTTAGTTTGTTGGTCCTAGTGTTATTGCGATGTCCACTTTAGTTTATTGGCCCGTATTGTATTGTGGCGTCCACTATAGTTTATTGGTCCAAGTGTTATTGTTGCGTCCACTATAGTTTATTGGTTTGAATGTTATTGCGACGGCCACTATAGTGTCTACGTTCGAGTGTTATTATGGCATCCACCATAGTTTATTGATACGCGTGTTATTGAGACGTCCGCTATAGTGTATTTGTTTGAGTGTTATTGTGACGTTCACTATAGTTTATTGTGACATCCACTATAGAGTATGGGTCCGATTGTTTTTGTAGTGTCCACTTTAGTTTATTATCCCAAGTGTTACTGCGACGTCCACTATAGCTTATTGGTCCACGTGTTATTGTGACGTCCACTAAACTTTATTGGTCCGAGTTTTATTGTGACGTCACTCTAGTTTATTGGTCCGAGTGCTACTCAGGCGTTCACTATATTGTGTTGGTCCGAGTATTATTGTGGCGTCCACTGTATTTTATTGGCCCGAGAGTTATTGTGGCGTCCACTATAGTTTATTGGTCCGAGTGTTATTGTGGCATCCACTACAATTTATTGGTCCGAGTGTTATTGTGGCGAGTGTAATTGTGACGTCCACAATAGTTTATTGGTCCGATTGTTATTGCGACGGCCACTATAGTTTATTGGTCCAAGTTTAATTGTGGCGTCCACTACAGTTTATTTGTTCAAGTGTTATTATGGCGTCCACTACAGTTTATTGGTCTGAGTGTTGTTGTGGCGTCCACTACAGTTTATTGGTCCGAGTGTTATTGTGGCGTCCACTACAGTTTATTGGTCCGAGTGTTATTGCGACGTCCACCATAGTGTATAAGTCCGAGTGTTATTTTGGCGTCCACTACAGTTTATTGGTCCAAGTGTTATTGTGACGTCCACAATAGTTTATTAGTCCGAGTGTTATTGCGACGTCGACTATAGTGTATTGGTCCAAGTGTTATTTTGACATCCATTATAGTGTATTGGTCCGAGTGTTATTGTTGCGTCCACTAAATTTTATTGGTCCGCGTGTTATTGTGGCGTCCACTATATTTTATTGGTCCAAGTCTTATTGTGATGTCCACTAAAGTTTATTGGTCGAGTAGTATTGTGACGTCCACAAATGTTTATTTGTCCGAGTGTTATTGTGACGTCCACTATAGTGTATTGGTCCGGCTGTTATTGTGACGTCCACTATAGTTTATTGGTCCGAGCGTTATTGTGACGTCCACTATAGTGTATTGGTCCGGCTGTTATTTTGACGTCCACTATAGTGTATTGGTCCGGCTGTTATTGTGACGTCCACAATAGTTTATTTGTCCAAGTGTTATTGTGACGTCCACTATAGTGTATTGGTCCGGCTGTTATTGTGACGTCCACTATAGTTTATTGGTCCAAGTTTAATTGTGACGTCCACTACAGTTTATTTGTTCAAGTGTTATTATGGCGTCCACTACAGTTTATTGGTCTGAGTGTTGTTGTGGCGTCCACTACAGTTTATTGGTCCGAGTGTTTTTGTGGCGTCCACTACAGTTTATTGGTCCGAGTGTTATTGCGACGTCCACCATAGTGTATTGGTCCGAGTGTTATTTTGGCGTCCACTACAGTTTATTGGTCCAAGTGTTATTGTGACGTCCACAATAGTTTATTAGTCCGAGTGTTATTGCGACGTCGACTATAGTGTATTGGTCCAAGTGTTATTTTGACATCCATTATAGTGTATTGGTCCGAGTGTTATTGTTGCGTCCACTAAATTTTATTGGTCCGCGTGTTATTGTGGCGTCCACTATATTTTATTGGTCCAAGTCTTATTGTGATGTCCACTAAAGTTTATTGGTCCGAGTAGTATTGTGACGTCCACAATAGTTTATTTGTCCGAGTGTTATTGTGACGTCCACTATAGTGTATTGGTCCGGCTGTTATTGTGACGTCCACTATAGTTTATTGGTCCGAGCGTTATTGTGACGTCCACTATAGTGTATTGGTCCGGCTGTTATTGTGACGTCCACTATAGTGTATTGGTCCGGCTGTTATTGTGACGTCCACAATAGTTTATTTGTCCAAGTGTTATTGTGACGTCCACTATAGTGTATTGGTCCGGCTGTTATTGTGACGTCCACTTTAGTTTATTGGTCCGAGTGTTATTGTGGCGTCCACTGCAAATTATTTGTCCGAGTATTATTGTGACGTCCAATATAGTTTATTGGTCCGAGTGCTAATTTAACGTCCATTATACGCGACATCCTTATGAGGCTGGTTTTTGTCTTTGGTATAAAGGTATTATCAACTAATATGTCTGCGTTTACATTAAATAGTGTATACTGCATACATTGTGACAACATATGTATTGTGTACCTATTTGTCTAATTGGGAGCGTTTACTTGAGCAATAGAATATCGTATACGGTGAATTATCATGTAATATATCACGGTTTGGAGTTCAATTGTAAACAATAATTTCACGAGCCCGAGTGAAATTATTGTTCACCGTGAATAGAACGACAAACAGTGATATATTATACGATAATTACTGTAAACGATGTTCTGTTTCTATTTCTAGTGCACACAACTGAAATATTTCGCATTGCTTTGCTTACTCTCCTAACGTTGCAAAAATTACAGTGATATATCGTTGAACATAACGAGATATTTTAAACTAGGCTATATAGTGCGGGTGTATTAGAATATTGTTTTGTGTTATTTCAGATACAGTGTGGTAGGATGAATTCATTCAGAAGAAAATAAGTTGTTATTCTACGCTCCTGTATTTTATAACATACTTTTAACAGTTATAATATATGAGAAAGAAAACTTATAGGCTGAAGAACAGTTTCATAACTAGAGCCCATTTATGGGTATAAAGATATCATATGTTGCAAAGTAAAACGTTTTTTAGAGTAGCTATCCCGCCAACAACAGCCCCAATTTGAAGAACAGATGTACACCGTGTCTAAACCTACTGACGACGAGGTATATATATAATTTACACAGTTTGAGAATCCAAACATTATAGACAAAATACAAACGGATTTAACCAGCCAGGCCAAACCCCAAAACTGGAGCGTCGAATTAAGTGTTACCAGCTCATAATTCATTTTATGCATATTCAATCACAGGTATTTCAAACCCGTCAATAAACCGATACTTTTAATCTGCGCATATACATTATTATATGACTGAACATCTAGATTGAGTTTAGATCAAAACGTTTCTTTTAGTATAAGTTTTTCGTTATTTGGCGAGTTAGATTCTTTAAAATTATTTCTATTCACAGTTATTAAATGCGAGATATATTCTATATTCAACATACTGGGATATTAATTTGTGCAAATTTGAGTATGTTGAAAATGTTTGATCTTATCATTGTAAAAATAGTAGTGTTTATATATATTATGATTTTATAACATGTACCTTTGTTAGATGTGAGAATCATAGCTATTATATAGTTTTATAATCTGTACCTATCTCTGTTAACTGTGATAATCATAGCTCTTATGATTTTATAATCTGTATCTACCTCTGTTCACTGTGAGAATCATAGCTATTATGGTTTTATAATATGTATCTCTGTTAACTGTGTGAATCATAGCTTTTATGATTTTATAATATGTATCTATCTCTGTTCACTGTGAGAATTATAGCTTTTATAGTTTTATAATATGTATCTATCTCTCACTGTGAGAATCATAGCTTTTATGGTTTATAATATGTCTCTACCTCTGTTCACTGTGAGAATCATAGCTTTTATGGTGTTATAATATGTATCTATCTCCGTTCACTGTGAGAATCATAGCTCTTATTGTTTTATAATATGTCTCTACCTCTGTTCACTGTGAGAATCATAGCTCTTATGGTTTTATAATATGTATCTACCTCTGTTCACTGTGAGAATCATAGCTCTTATGGTTTTATAATCTGTCTCTACCTCTGTTCACTGTGAGAATCATAGCTCTGATGGTATTATAATATGTATCTACCACTAGATATGTATCTAGGTAAATATTTTTGGGAATGACCTAACATGATTTACTTTTAGAACTTTGCAAATGTGAAAACAATTCAAAAAGACACAGAAAATCCTAAGCGTTATTCATCTGTGTATATAAATATATTATATTTACAATATAGCCGTTTTTTGTTTTTGCTGTGATTCTAATGTTGTATTAATCTAAGTATATGATTTGTTTATTACTATATATGTATACATGTGTGAACTAGTTAGTAGCGTTCTATTGTTCACGTTAATTTAGCTCTACGTAATATTGTATACATTAATATGAATTTGTACATGCAAATATTAGCGATTCAATGTAATGGTTTTGTCACCGTCTCAGCATACACAATTTGCGATTGTCATTTTACCTGGGCTAGATTTTTTCATCTCACCCTGGCACCAACATCTGGTATACAGGAAAATATGCAAAACGTTAGTAACTGGCGGCGTCAACGCATAAAATGTCTCTGATATACAAGAAAAAGAATCTATCATGGGTATTCGGTTCAGATAGGGAATTTCAACCCTCGCCAGGGTCTCGGTTCCGATAAAAACACTTGTACCTCGGGTTGGACTTCCCTATCTTCACCGGATAGTAATCATTAACGAATAAGGCTATCCACGTTTTACATGGGCGATGGAAAGTCGTATATTTATGGGTAAAGATAAAAGTCACGCGCGCACCAACATCCGGTATGCAGGAAAACATGCAAAAAGGTTATTAGCTGGCGGCGTCAACGCACAACATGTCTCTGATATGCAAGACAATTAATCTATCATGGATATTCGGTTCAGATAGGGAATTCCAACTCTCGGTATAAGTGTTTTAATCGGATCTTCGACAGAGCCTCGGTTCCGATAAAAAACACTTGTACCTCGGTTGGAATTCCTTATCTTCACCGGATACCCATGAACGATTCTTACAGTCTTAATTGACTTTTTACCGAGGCTAGATATTTCCATCTCACCCTAGGGTCGAGATAAAATTCACCTGCGCCAACATCTGGTATGCAGAAAAACATGCAAAACGTTAATAGCTGGCGGCGTCAATGCACAACATTTCTCTGATATGCAAGAAAAAGAATCTATCATGGGTATTCGGTTCAGATAGGGAATTCCAACCCTCGGTATAAGTGTTTTAAACACGTATACCTCGGGTTGGAATTCCCTATCTTCACCGGATACCCATGTAAGATTTTTATATTCTTGCATACCGGATAAGGCTATCCACGTTTTTCATGGGGGGTGGAATATAAGCATCTTGCATGGGTATCCGGTAAAGATAGTGAATTCCAACACGAGGTATAAGGTGTCAGACCGGTGAAAATCAGCCCATTGAACCCAATGCAATATAGACTATATTTGGAGATCAGTTGCAAGTTCCACAACATTCGTTCGATTAAATACACTTTTATTCTGTGTATTATACACATTTGGCTAGCAAACGGTCCCATATCTGGAATAAAACACCGATTCAGTTTTTCAACATTTCGCGTCATTCATTCACACTATGCGTATTTTGAAATAAACATCTGTCAAAACCCCATCTCTACCTAACCTCTGTGCTTATACTCTCCAAAGAAATAATCCTGACAAACACAGTAAAATACATACTATTCATGACAACAGACATACTACTTTAACCTCAGGTTACATTTAACAATGAAATAAAAACTAATCTTGAGGAAAACACATGCAAACTAAAAACTTTGGATTTTTTCAAGGAACTATTTTAGCACCCTTTGTCCCGAAAGTACTTCTTGTCTAGTCTGACACCTAAATGAGTCTCGACATTTGTCAAAAATATTTATCGAATACATCTAACTGACCAATAAGGTTGACCGAATGGAAAATCAGATGCTTTTGCACGGACCTATTATCGTTTCAGTTCAATTCCTGCATGCAAAGAACCATTTGGCTAATAGAAATCAAGGATTTTAAGACGCGTTATACAAAACTAGAAAAAATGCCAAAATAAATGAACCGTTTGGTATATTTCCATCAAGTAAGTTTTCAAACATTGCCTTCTATATACCAAACTAAAATATACACATAATGTGGGGTATTGATATCAAAATCACTCTTGCATGAAATTTCTTTATTTTTTCATGGAGAAACCGACATTTTGTTAAATACCAACAATTTTGAGGCACAAAATATACCATAAGGCTGCTTTGGAGCACATTTACATGCACAATGGCCAATAAAATATACAGTTTGGCTGTAAAATGCCAGATAGAAAATAAAAAAATTGAAGTAATGACTCAAAAACTAAGCCTACCCCAGATGCCTGTAGCCGTTTTAAAGCCAACCAATGCATTCAAGTCTTGTGCAACAGCAAGATAAACTGAATCACACACGATGATAGTATATATATTCCAGTAGATTATACCATTTTATCACATAACGTCCCTTGTTAGCAGTGTCGAACACCCATTTAATATTATATTGTATGACACACGTGTAATACAACCTGGAACGATCTTGATTGGTTGAGTTAAACCTGTAACACTACGCAAGTTTATTAACTGAAACTATTTTATTTATTATAAATTCACCCAGATCTGAGTCATAAACTTATTATTTGTGACAGCTTATAAAAATAATGCACGTTATACAAAACATTGTAGTTGGTTTGTTAAAAAATTGGCGTAAACTGCTATTTTGTAAAGAGGTAACACGAACTCTTTTATACGCAACGTTATGTGTGAGACGCGACGTTACGACATTATGGACATTCATTCGAAACTAAGGAGTCTCCCCTAAAGTGTGTCAGACGTCGTGGCGGTTCTATGTCATCTGAATTAATTTTTACTAATTTGATTGCAATGTTATGTGAAAAAAAGATCTTAAACTCGTTCCCATTCCATATAAGATTGATGAAACTCGTTATGAATTATTTTTAATTTTAACTCGCAAAAAGGTTCGTTAAAATTAAAATAATTCATAACTCGTTTCATAAATCTTATATGAAACGGGAACTCATTTAAGATTCTCTATATCTCTAACAAAATACCAAATTAATGTGTTAAATTACAATTGTATGTCATTGCATAGTGATTTCATCTGAATTAATGAAGAAAAATGGGTGGGATTTACACCATGCTTACCAAAAAACTAAAATAAAGGCTGAATTCCACAAATGTCTGTATATTTCAGTTTCAGATTGTAAAACCCATCATCGCGTAAAAAATGTACAGGTCCTCAGGCTTTCGAAACAAAGTAAGACTCCTCCTAGAGTCGCGTCATGTCAAAATATCAGAACCGATTCATTTTCAGATTTTAGCCTCATACGGTACCTTAAAATATTAAATTTGCCATGTATTGTAGGAATTGTGACAGATCTATTATCTATTGCCACTAATCCACCTAAACACACTTGAGAGCCTATTTAAAGTGCTTTAGGGCCACTCCAAATCACAAGGACCCCCAAATATCACCCTAAAACACACATTCTAATTTCAATTGCAAATTTGTAAAATTCAAAAAATTAACATCAGCTTCTTTTTTCTCACTCAGCTGCAAGCTTTCACAGGAAAAATCAACTGGATTTGGTCATTAATAAGAAAAATGCATTTTGTCCATCTAGGTGTCAGAGCGGTGAAAATCAGCCCATTGAACACAATGCAATATAGGCTATATTTGGAGTTCAGTCACAAGTTCCACAACATTCATTCGATTAAATACACTTTTATTCTGTGTATTAAACACATTTGGCTAGCAAACGGTCCCATATCTAGAATAAAACACCGATTCAGTTTTCAACATTTCGCGTCATTCATTCACACTATGCGTATTTTGAAATAAACATCTGTCAAAACCACATCTCTACCTAACCTCTGTGCTCATACTCTCCAAAGAAATAATCCTGACAAACACAGTAAAATACTTACTATTCATGACGACAGACATACTACTTTAATCTCAGGTTACATTTAAAAATGAAATAAAAACTAATCTTGGGAAAAAAGACATGCAAACTAGAAACTTTGGATTTTTTTCAAGGAACCATTTTAGCACCCTACGACCCGGAAGTACTTCCTGACTGGTCTGACACCATAAGTGTTTTTAAACATTTATACCGAGGGTTGGAATTCCCTATCTGAACCGATTACCCATGATAGATACAACAGAAATCAGAACTCAACAGTCTAAATCTAATTTTACAATCAAAGTTGCAATATGTTACCTTGATATTCTTAGCTAGTTGGTGCTATCAATTTAAATCTCAAATAATCCTGTTAAAGTTGTTTTTAAAGAAACAAAATCAATATTCATAATCAATGCAGAAATTAAGTGCATGCATATGTTATTTAAATACCTGGTTATTGTGTTTGATTGGTCACTACCTGTACATATTCTATTTATAGATTATGCTACTCACAATATTTGATTTCTAAGCAAAAGTTGCATAAAACAACTTTATACATATGTTTTTTTACTTTTTAATGGCTGACATAACCTAGACAATTATATCAAGTTAATATATTGCAAGTTAATGTAAAAATTAGTCTGATTATAGATATCGATTGAGTTCAAATTCCTGCTAGATTCTCCGTATAATGCACTTTTTAGAAACATTTTCATAATATATTTTATAAGTATTTTAGCTTTTATCATGTTTATATGATGTTTATGATAATTATGTGATCTACTGTAAGTTTAATGTAAACATATTTTAGTTGTTTGTTTACTTATCCTACTTTTTACGTTGCTTTTTGTTGAGAGTACAGTCACCTTAACTGTACGATTTATTACAGAGTTCACTAGGCTTCTTTTTCGTTTCGGTAAGACATGACACAGTTTAAAGAGGGCGTCTCTTTTCATGTACTTTGTCTCAATTGTGATAGTTTGACTATTAAATTGTTTTAGCTCAACTAGTATATATGCTTTTTGTGATGATATTGTGTTTAATAGGGATACATCTGGGCTAAATTTCAGTGACTTCATACATTGTGTAAACATCTCAAGACGATGTCCGACATAATAAATCTACACACTTGTATATATACTGTGTAAGTAATGAACTGTTTGTCCGAAATCATTGACCGTTTCAATTTATTTTTAGAACTTACTATCACTGATATCGAGCCCTATTTCTTAAATTTCTTAAATTTTAGAAATGTGTTTTCTTTTGACGTTGTGTGTTTTTACGTATGAAGTGTATATAATAAAATAATAGAAAATGTAAACATGTTTGTATCTTTCTTTATGCTGTGAATACTAAACGTTTTATTTTGCGTTTGTTAAAAAAACGTATCAACTTTTAGTAAAAGTCCAAAACTGTAAACAAAGGTTAAACATTCAAAATCTTCTTTTAAATATCTTTAATTTTGCTCAGTGTCAACGTCGTCTGAAACAGACATAACGAATCAAATTGGTAAAACTGAATCCAATAATAAACTGACGTCATCCGTTAACGTTTTGATTTCCACACTTTAGCACCTTTGTTTTTTATCCGATCTTTAACAAACTTTACCAGATTATTAATATCAATAAAAGCCCGGACGAGTCGAAACCAGCCAGATCGGACAGGTAACAACGGAGTTATTGCCCTTGAATTAACGAAAATTGCTATATTTTGTCTTGTCGATCTGCAATCGAAGCGAGGAGTCCCACCTGTTTTGAACCATTACTGGCTTGTTTCTTCACGGATCGAAGCGAAATAACTTGTATTACTTACTTTGTGATGATATCTAAATGACCAGATAACTCATTTCTTTTAAACTATGCAAAAAATAACCAAAAACTCTGATTCGAAAAATATTAGGCTGTACAGTGCGTTACTATCCCGAGTTTGCTGGACCGTCAGAACCAAAAACTGTACGGTGCAAAACAGATATTTGTCAAAATTATCTGTTTTGCAGTTAAGTATAATTGAAGAGTTTGGATGTGTTTTAGCTGTAGACCATTTCTATATATTTTTTGCTCTTAAGAAAAGTTGTTTTATTTTTTTAGTTTCAGAGTTTCAAAATTTGCAAGTTATAGCATAAATAATAATAAATATTTTGCTGATTTCAGATTTATGTTGAACTCGTTGTTCACTTACATTTGTGTATCTTGTTATTTTGGTATAAAAGTATTGTGTTCCAAATATTGTTTACCGTGAAATCCATGAAATTGCTGTTTAAACGTAACACATTTTATGTATTTGTAGTTAGTTTATCCGCCAATTGAACTAGGGTGGTTGAACACTGATGTTTAATTAAATAAAATGTCCTAAGAAAACTAACCCTGAGTGAGTGATTACAAGGAAGTCAAACATCACGCATCTAGTATGTCTATGTAATGTTTTCTTATCGTACTAATTATCATATATATATAATAAAAACGGAATGTTTAGCATTTAATGAAGATATTCTAAAATTGAATTTGATCCTTTTTTTAATGTCGCCAAATGACAGGCGTGAAAAACGTTTAATTTTGGAAACTTGGGCGGATTAAAAGGAAAATAAAACATTAACATTGGCCATCCAAAATATACCAACAGAATGTGCCAGAATTTCACTCTTTTTACATCATAATTAGTATTAAAGAGTACATCGAAGGCAGCTTGATAGGAAAGTGTACGTCCTTGTATGTACATATATATAACAAGTGATACACGAATCGAGATTGGTTTAGTTGTCCTATGACTAATGAACGAACTCCCCTTGATCCATTGACTAATGTATTAGAAAGACTATAACCTATTTTAAGAAATGGAATAACATCGAAAACAACGGAGAATTCATACAATTGACTTGAAACGAACAAACGAAGATACATGCCAGAAATATATAGATTTTGATTATCAGATACAAAAGAAACCTGTACACTTAAATTTTCTTAAACCTAGACAATTATATCAAGGTAATATATTTCAAGTTAATGTAAAAAATCTTATTTTTATTATCTTAACAAATCTGTAACACTATAGAAATGAATCGTTGGCATACGGTGATAGATAGAAGGTGTACCATGCCCATTGAATTTTGCAATGAGTTTTGTATGAATTAAAATTCAAACGACGTTTTCATTCATATCTAGGCCCAATTTAAAAAAGAATAACTTACATTCTCATCACAAATGGCACACATGCTGCCAATAAAATCCACAGAAAAGTGGGGGCATGTTTCTTCTAAGAAGAACTTGTCTCATGTATGAATGCTGCCTTTAAAACATAGACACTGATCGAGATGCCAAACTATTGTATTAATAGACTCATTTCCATATAAGCAAAACAATAATTCAAAACTCACAATTTCAACAAAGCAATGCTTGAACAATGTAACAAACAGATCAACAATGTGATATAAACCAAACATGGATCTTTAAAGTCGTGAACAAAAACTTTCATTTACAAACAGAAACGACAATTATTTACTAGCTGCCATTACTCCGGGCCGACACTTCCAGTGATGCAATGGGTGTGCTACCCCTATAACAACACTTAACTGTGAGTGAATTTTCAAAGCAGCTATTTTGACAAAGCCTATAATATAATGCATTAAAGTAGCTATCCTGCCACATTAATTACAAAATATGTACACCATTTCTAAACCTAATGACGACAAGATATATAAGTCACTTATGTATTTTGAGAATCCAAACTATATAAATACAATATAAACGGTTTTGCCCAGCCAGACTAAACCCCAAAACTGGAGCATCGAATTAACAGTTAATAAAGGCAATAAACATGAAGAAATCAAGAGCTTTAGCTACCAAAAGCCGCTATTTGAATGCAACATGAGCTGATTTTCATGCCAGAATCTATTTACAAGACAATTTCTCACTATTTGTGGTATTATACCTTAATTTGGTAACACTATAGAAATATATAGGCATCCGAAATACTCATAAATGTAAGTCTGGTACTAGCGTTGTGCTTAAAAGCCAAGTTTTACTCAATGACTAGGTAGCATACTTTGCCTACAGTTCTTTCTAACATTACCTCAGAAAACCCCATTTTAGGGGAATGCTAAATTATGATGACAAATACAAACATATACATGTTGACACCAAGCAAGCCTAGTTTTAGACAAAAATATTTCTCCAGGCCATCATTTAAAACTTAAAAAATCTGAAACACAGAATTACGGCTTTTCGAGGCGAAAAATTGCACACAAAAAGTCAAAATCGGTTTTAAAAGACTGAAGTGCTTTTTTTGAAGATAAATAATCATTCCAAAAGGAAAAATGCCAGTTAGGTAAGGATCTGAGAGAAAATGAAAATTGAACATGATCCCGCCTTATAGGTGTAACACGTCCTCGATTTTTGCATTGAGTTGTGTAGGAATTAAAATTTAAAGTCATGTTTTCATTCATATCTAGGCACAATTTAAAAAGGAATAACTCACATTCCCATCACAAATGACACAGATGATGCAAATAAAATCTACAGAAAAGTGGGAGTCATGTATCTTGTCGCAAGATGACCCTAGTGGTTGGGGCTAACTCAGGAAAGAATCAATGACAGTGAATGCATTTACATAAGTTTGATGCAACTTTTAAAATATGATAAATATATATACAATTATCTAAAAAAACAAGCCAATACACAGATGAAATATGAAAAGAATGTTCTCATGAACGTTTAAGACGTTCTTAGTATTGTAACAAATACCTAATGTGTCGACTGATTATATACGAACTAAAGTGTTGTTAAAGTTATAACAATGTTGATCTATGATCTATCGCGATAACTGTGATGCGCGAGAGCTCATGAAGATGATGATGCGCGAATCCAATGAGTGATTGTCATCAAATGTCTTCTGATGACGCGATATGTATGATGATTAACCTCCACTGAGGTTGTGGATGATGTTCCTCCAGTGAGGACTGATAACGGGCCCACCTCGTGTCCCGAGGGTTGTCGCTACTAGAACCTGGCCATGCTGCGCAGGTACGGGGATCGTCTCCACCGCTCTTAACGTTATGCGTGGAAGCTTAGCTCCACTCCGGAAGGCTTATCTCCACACCTGGATGGCTTATATCCAAACCTGGATGTCTTAGGCTGTAATTATACATACGTTTTAGATGTCGGTTGATAAACATCAACAATCTTGCATAATTACCATTACCCAAACAAATCATTATTTAATAAATATATGTAAGCTGTACTAATGATGAGTAGCAATGTATACATATTTCACAACGCCATGTATACGCCATGTACGTCGCTGTTAACCAATGCCCCTAATATATGTAATATACAACGTTATCAAATCACTCGTATATTACACTCACTGAGTTATGCATGCACACATGTATGTCAACTAATGCCCATATTATACAACGCTATGTATACGCGTCGAACATTTATACTAGTCACTCATTTCATTGTTAACTAATGCACCCAATATACACTGTTATAAATTCAATCATGTATTACAATCACTGAGTTATACGCCAACGTTAACTAATGTACCTATTATACAACGTTATTAGACCAACATTGTTTTACAATTAATGATCAATTACAATAATTACATCTAATAAAGTAACCTCAAAATCATATGCTAGTCTCAAGTCAATGTTTGAGAAACATAAAAGCTAACCGGATGTCGTAATCGCCAACCAAGATGGCGCCGCCCACTGAATACAAATGTACGATAAAAGTTCATAAAATAAATACTGACCACATATTGCCTGTGAATTTCGCCGTCCAACTCCTGCTCCAAACAAAGCAACTTTCAAGCAATCCCGGCCAGAACTAGAAGACAATGGATTTTATAGCAAACGTTACGCCCAAATCATTATTTCCCCCGTTCAGTCCGTGACATACGTGGCTAAATTCGCAGTATTAAAATCTACACAAAAGGACCCTTACGCAATTTGACTTTTAAGGAGATAGACCTATACGTTTACATGCATTAGCACAAAACTAAACTTATTAAACGACCCTTCCGGGCGACCTATGGCGGCCACTTAAAATGTGCACGGTTTCCGTGTTACCTGAATATATCATGAACATTGTGAATTTGGTTCAACTAAACAATGGATTAGAGTGTAACTAACAGATGCTTACAAGAGCTATGTACGACCAATACGCTCTACCCGTGACATTTTGTGATACCATCTCCCCTCTTAAAGAAAGTGCTACACTTTTAAAATTCAACAAAATGATAATTAATATTTACACGTTAATAAACTATTTATTCTTCCGAGCAAATGAGCGACAAAACGTACAAGCGGATCGCTCAATCGCTTGAGTATGTTACATATTACTACCGAGGAATGCAACCTTCAGCCAGTACAACGACCGTCTTCCGGAAAACATCCACTGCAGTTATAACCTAACTATAATATGTAATTACAATTTCAACACTATTCTACAATTGTACACTACCCTGTCGTAACATATACTACTATTGTACAATACCCTTCAAGACACTATTATACTATTGTATTAAACCTGTCATTATGTGCGGCGACTTAAATAGTCTGCCCCAATATTGTGCTATCCGCGGTCTATTACACCGACTCTACTGTTACGAATAACTCTACTTCCTGCAACTACAAGAACTCCAACTTTACACATCGCATCCATCGCATTACAAGTATACTGTTTGCGAAATAGAGTAGGGTCTCCCGTTTTCCTAATCGGCTTTGCTAACGTATGCTTAAAGCTACACTGCACTACATATGTTGGTCTCGACTTATCGGACCGAACAGTACTACACTCAGAGTGTAAACGACCTACCTCTCGTTTCTCTACTACACTAAACATGCCCGATATGTCTACATCGGCTGCTGTCTCCTTACCTACACTAGTGAGAAAATACAGGGGACTAGTGTCCTCACTAGTGCCTTCCTCAGCATCCTCAATAACTGCAACATTAACTACATTTAACATCCCTTGTTGCACATTATCGGTCCTACTGATATACTCTTTCTGCATATTCGCATGAAAGGTCTTTAACTTTCCGTTTATCTCGATACGATAGTCCATAGTGTTTACTATCCCTCTAACGTAAAACGGACCTTTCCATTGTAATAACAGCTTGTTATTGTCAGTCGGGAGTAACAGTAACACCTGGTCATCTATCTTAAATTTCCTAGCTCTAGCTTTCTGGTCATAATACCGTTTGTACTTGGTACTTGCCTTAACTAACTGACTTTGAGCTATCTTACAAGTCTCCTCTAGTTTCTCCTTCAGATCTAAAACATACTGATATGTTGTCTTAACCTCATCACTATCTACTTCCCCTGCCCACATCTCTCTAAGAATCCTCATGGGACCTCTCACTGATCTACCGTACAATAACTCAAACGGAGAAAATCATAAACTCTCTTGTAGAACCTCCCGAAATGCAAACAGCAAAGCATTGAGATACTTGTCCCAATCTTTGGGTCTCTCTGTAAACATACGCCGTAACATTTGCTTTAACGTCCCGTTAAATCGTTCGACTAACCCGTTACACATAGGGTGATACCTGCTAACTTCAGCCATCAGTTCTGACGTAAACTGTGACCCACAATCAGTCAGCATTTCCTCTGGTACACCTAGCCTACTGAACATATCAACTAATGCCTCAGCTACTCTCTCAGTTTCAATTGAGGGCAATGCTACTGCCTCCGGATACCTAGTTGCATATTCTACCATGGTCAAAATGTACCTATTTTTCCTATCCGACACTGGCAAAATTGGTCCAACTATGTCTACGATTACCCGCTTTAATGGTGTATCTATCAGTGGCATCTGACCTAAATGTACTTGGGTCGTTCGACCTTTTGGTACTGTCCTTTGGCATACATCGCAGGACCTACAATACTTAGTTACATCTCCGCTAACGCCTGGCCAATAAAATTCTGCCAAAACTCTATCTGACGTTTTCTTTACGCCTAAATGACCTCCCATAATCGACTCATGAGCTACCTTAAGCACTGTCGTTCAATACTGGGTAGGTACCACTAATTGGTAAAACTGTCTACCACCACTATCTTCAAATTCTCTGTACAATAACCTATTCTTATGTACAAACTTAGAACTACCGGACCATTTACACTTCTTCACTACACCATCCTTGGCTTTCACTTTACAAGGCTCTAACGACTCGTCTTGAGTGTGTGCTTCTATAAACTCCGCTTTAGATATGTCAACTACGACTGCAAGAACCTTCAATTTTCTATAAGCCTGAACTTGCTTCTGAACCTGCGCTCTAGTCGCTACTGCATTACTTATGCTACTCTTAAAAGCGGACACTACCGGAAGTACTGAACCTTCTATGTTCCCTATCGTTAAATCATACACCGGGTCGTCCATACATAGTGCCTCTGTAGTCCCTTTAAAGAAAGGTGTATCTACATCTATTCTCGCTATTGGCACGTGCTCTACCGACTTATTTAACAACATACACGGTGACTGTTTACCTACCAACTGGTCATCCGTAACTAAACTACGCCTAACTACCACACCTGTACAACCTGTATCTCTTATTACAATTACGTCCGTGCCATTCACTCTACCATCTGCCGTTGGAAGATTTGCATACGGAAAGAGGCATGTTCCGATCTTCGCCATTACGCCATCCGATCTAACACAACAGCTACTACACTCGGTTTTAATAACCGGACTATTACTACCTCCCCCTCTACCTCTACCTCGGTTTTGACCACCTCTACCTCTACCGAAATTCCATGGGTTGTTCAAACCTTGGTTCTGACTACCTACATTGTTGTCCCCTCTACTATTGATACTAAAATTGTCTACGACAGCGGCTACTTTCACCGCTTTCCTACCCTCATGTGAAGCATGATTCCCATTACAGTGACGACAACGAATAAAAGGTCTACCTATGTTGTTACCACTATTGCTACCACCTCTAGCACCCATCGAACTACCTCCACCTCTATATTTCCACTCTGGACTTTCTGTTTATTACTATGATCGTCCCCTTGCCTATCTCTAAAAGTTCTGTCTTTCGACACTACATTATGAGCTCCACCTCTAGCCTCGGCAAACTGATCTGCTTGTGTTGCCATTTCATCTACACTGATTAGTTTTCTTTCTTTCAGAAATAAGAACAGATCGCTACTACAAACATTGAATAGCTGGTCCCGCGACAAGAAATCTATGAGGCCTTGATAAGTCTGCGCTACCTTCCCTAACTCTAACCACCTATCTAAGTAATTTCTAGACCTACTAATAAACTGAATAAATGACTAGCCTTTCTCAGGCAAACAAGCTCTAAACCGCTTTCTAAAACCTTCTTCAGATAACTCAAATCTCTTTAAAAGAGCTTCCTTTAACTTGTTATAGTCAAGAGAATCTACACTAGGTAATCTAGAAAATACATCAAAGGCCTTGCCTCTCAATAACGCACTTAATTAAACTGCCCACTTATCTTTGGTCCATTCGTGTAACTCAGCATAACGTTCAAACCGTAACAAGTAACTGTCCATGTTATCTTTGTCAGCATCAAAGTATGGTAACTTCGGACCTTTTAACTTCCCAGAATAACTATATTTCCCTACAGTTTTACTGTCCTTACTATCTGTCTTAGATGCTTCCAACTCTAAAGCTAACATATGATCAAACTCTGATTTCTCCATCTCCATCTTTATCTTAGCCTTAGCTAGTCTACCATCTGTTTCGAACGTCTCATGTTCTAACTCTTGTTTCTCCCTTACTATTCTACTTTCATCCTCTCGCTTCTCTTTAGATAACCTACCTTCTAATTCTAACCTCTCTGTGGCTATTCTACTTTCGAATGCTAACCTATCTTTCTCAGCATCTAGCTTCTCTTTAGCTAATCTACTTTCTTCATTTCTCTTCTCTTTAGCTAATCTACTTTCTAATTCTAACTTCTCTGTAGCTAATCTACTTTCTGATTCTAACCTATCTTTCTCAGCATCTTTTTCCTTCAGTCTAAATTCCCTTTCCCTAGCCTGTTCGTCTTTAACAAAGGTGCTAAGCTCCTCTACAGCATACCCTAACTCCTTACCTATCTCCGTAAGTTCCTTTATGGACGTAATGGTTATAGACATTGTGGAATACTCACTACAATAATTACAATACACAAGTCACTAATAATTCTACTCTACTAACTACTAATGGTAAGTCACTGTGTCCTCAGTAAATACCTGGGCATCATCATAGGACAAGGTGCATACACATTTGTACTAGCACTAACTACTAACGGTTATGTATAGTTAGTATCTAGCTTCCACAAAACATATACACTACATAAATTATCTATATTTGATATTGGACATAAAACTTAAACAATCATAGAAATGTGTATAGCATGTACATGTATATTTATTTCTCCCATCAATATAAGTATACTCGAGTGTCACAACATGAGTAGAACGTCTTGTTCGCCAACCTAATTGGATACTATTGGTATATCAAGGGAGGTAAATTAAACACCCAAATTATGGAGCAAAAGTGCCTCAGACCCAATCGTGTAGACCACTGCGACCTCGCGTCAAGGAAAGAACGTACAAAACAACAGTTTGGACTCACCCTACCCTTGTCATGTCTTGACTTGTCTTCCAAGCTGTGGCCGTGATCGTCTACAGTCGCCTTGATGGATCAGAGGGTGGTACACATTTCTAAAATGATAAGTAGATCATAATAAAGATCACTTATTGATTCTTTCCCAAAATCCCACTACTCTGAAAACCAGTTGTCGCAAGATGACCCTAGTGGTTGGGGCTAACTCAGGAAAGAGTCAATGACAGTGAATGCATTTACATAAGTTTAATGCAACTTTTAAAATATGATAAATATATATATATATACAATTATCTAAAAAAAACAAGAGAATACACAGTGAAATATGAAAAGAATGTTCTCATGAACGTTTAAGACGTTCTTAATATTGTAACAAATACTGAATGTGTCGACTGTGGATGATGTTCCTCCAGTGAGGACTGATAACGGGCCCACCTCGTGTCCCGGGGTTTGTCGCTACTAGAACCTGGCCATGCCGTGCAGGTACGGGGACCGTCTCCACCGCTCTTAACGTTATGCGTGGAAGCTTAGCTCCACTCCGGAAGGCTTATCTCTACACCTGGATGGCTTATATCCAAACCTGGATGGCTTAGGCTGTAATTATACATACGTTTTAGATGTCGGTTGATAAACATCAACAATCTTGCATAATTACCATTACCCAAACAAATCATTATTTAATAAATATATGTAAGCTGTACTAATGATGAGTAGCAATGTATACATATTCCACAACGCCATGTATACGTCATGTACGTCGCTGTTAACCAATGCCCCTAATAAATATAATATACAACGTTATCAAATCACTCGTATATTACACTCACTGAGTTATGCATGCACACATGTATGTCAACTAATGCCCATATTATACAACGCTATGTATACGCGTCGAACATTTGTTTCTTTGGAGTGAATATAGGATTTAATCCACTATTTCACTGGAAAGTGTATAATAAATGCATATATTACAATTACTGAGGAAGTGTACGCGCTAAATACACAATCACTCTTATTCCCAAGGATAGTCCCCCATGTTGGTACGTACCATACCTAGTTCTGTACCCGTTGTCCTTATAAGGAAAGAATGGGTTGGTGGCTTCCGGGGGTGGGGTTGTGAACAAAATACATCCACACACCCCGCCCCACAAGATGGGGGTATTTTCCTGGTTTTGTGAGAATGTGGTAAGGGAGGTGTTGTTTTCCTTGCGAGGGCAGCGGTGAGGATGTGGTGGTGGTGCGTGTTTGGGTGAGTGCGGGGGTAGGGGGGTTGGGGTGCTACACAAATTCCATGAGAGAATTGTCTGCGGTGGGAAGGAGGGTTGTTAACGAATAAAAACAAACGGGGTATGGTGGCTGGAGATTTTTCCATTTTTTCCCCATACATTGTTTTATTAGGAGGTGGTAAGCCTAGCATTTTCAGGTGATGTATTTGTTTTTTTTTAAATCTTGGGGGTATTCTGTACATTTTCTTGAGGAGAACGAATTTTAGACTGTTTTATGGGGAGGAGGTAAGAAATGGATTTCCGGGGATCTAGGGTGGTATTTTGTACATTTTTCCAGGTGTCTCCGTGGCAGGATCTAAAGGTTTTAAACGCTCTACTTGTCTAGTGTATATACATATATATTTTACTTTGCTGTTGTTGTTTTGAACTAGGTGTGCTTTCTGGGCTTAAATATACATTTCTTAAAGCAGCAGGGGCATGGATGGTGAGTACGGAGATTATCTGGAATTGCCCACCCCCGCCTAACAGAAATTCGTTTCTGACTAATCCCCGGGTTATGCCCCCACCGCACCCTCCCAACATCCACGCACCCGCCCCGGAGAATATACAACATAAAACTTTGTATAATTGATAGACTCGTCAACATCCACATTATATAATAAAAGAAATGCTTAAAAACCATTGTGTAGCTAATCTGTATCAAAAGAGAAAAGGTCATACATGCAATAAAACTAGGTGGGGTGGGTATGGTATAAGAGAATGTTTTTAAATTTATCAAAATTTCAGCATCAGAATATGTATTTGGAGAACATTTTGGGGAAATCTCCCAAAATGCACCACTGAGCAGTGGCGTAGCTGGCCGATTTTAAGTTGTAGGCCCAATCAATTGAGGACCACAGATGCGAAGTTTCTAGGGGGTATTGGGACAAGCACTCCTAGAATTATTTTTTTTAATGAAATCAGGGTTTGTTTATATAAAACCCCTGATAAAATTATGCACTCTAACGAGTTTGGGAAGACCTTTTGGAGGAATAAAGAGAACTCCAAATCGTTCTTCGGACGAATTTCAAAATTTTGATTGCGAAACGTTATTCTGAACATTATTACAAATAGTCCACTTTCAGACTATTTTACAACAAAACCTTCCATTCCCACCCCCAACCCCCTTACACCCACTCCCTCCGCCCCCTTCGATTTTAATGCACTTTTACAAATGTCCTATCAAGGAAAAAGAAGTAGGATGTCTGTAATTACTGAGGGAATACACGCAAACCTATCAATAGGGGTGGGGTAGCAACGGGCTCACCCAAGGAACATCGATTTACTGTTTTATCCCCTCCCCAGGAGATCATTTTCAGAGTAATTCCCAATGTTGGTATTATACCAGTTCTGTCTGAAGTCCCCACCCCGGTGTCAACGTTCTTGGTCTAATTCAACTTTTCCACGCAATATCTGTGGAAGGAAAATATGTACATATGTTGAAGAGGATGGTGGTGGGGAAGCGGGGTTCAGGGGGTGTTTTTTTCCAGGATGGGTTGCAGTATTTTTCGAGATTTTTCAAGGGACTGGGGTGTTATCAAAACATATGCCATTTTCTAACGCCGATCTAGTCATCGTGTCTATGTTTGACCTAATTGTATTCAACACTTCGTGTTTTTTATATTATTAAAATTAATCCAGTCTTGGTTTGTACTGAAAAAAGTAAGACAGTTTTTGTTCTATTTATAAAACTGGAAATCCATCTAATTACGTAAAGCGTGTGTATCCACTGGCCAATCGCAGTGGGTCTAAATAATCGATAATGACAGCGTTCTATGTGCAGTCGTTTATATTTAAACGCTGTGTAGCAGTCTAAATCGTAACATCTTTAAAAACGAGTGTTCCGATTGATCTCATCATCATCATCATATAAAAAGAAAAAAACACCGCATATAATATCAAATGCATATCATAAGAAATGTACCACGTATAAAGTCGTTTATACCGAATATAATGCAATTGAAACCACCGAATATAAAGACGTATTCACCACGTATATTAGAATATGTACCACATATAAAGTCAGCAGAAGCACGGCAAATAAATACAAACGTACTTCATATAATGTTCAAAGGACCTCATATATTACATAAACTACTTCATATAATAATAAACGCACTACATATAACGATGACTGGACCGCATATAATGGTGTATCTACTGCATACAATGACGTATATATAGCATTTAATGATTAATCTACTGCATATAACTACTTTTTTTACCTCATATAAAAGATTTATTTACCACATATAATTAAAAATGCACTGCATATCATGAAATATATACCACATATAAAGGGAAATGCACTGCATATATTAATAGGCAACATCATAAGACAGTCATGGCGTTCCATAGGATAACATATTTTATTTTATGATAAGCAATGAACTACTGTATTTTATCAGTGAAATAAAAGTGTTATTACACATTGTGAAGTATAGAGTTATATTTTCATAGTAGCTGCCAACTTTTAAATGTACAACCAACACAAATGCACAGTATAACGATTCACAAGATATTACTACGCAAATATAAACATGTTAAGAGAAAAAACACTGTGAATTGTACATTCTATTCAAACAATGATTTTAAAAGGATTTTAAAAGTTAAAAGGAAGTGTTGTTTGTAGTTTGGCAAAAACATGTGTAAAGCGGTTTATTTATTGAAATTGCCTCACTTTTTACTTTAGTTTCCCAAAAAATGTTTGAAAAATCATAAAAGAAAAAGAAACTTTAAATATCCTCTATCTATCTATATATTTTGATCTTCCAGTAATATTTTGCGTGAAAAACTTACCAAATATTGTTGTGTCAACTAGTGCTGAAGGATGTTGAAACGAAGGTAAAAACGTTAACTCTTCTCATAAAGAATCATGTACATTTGTCTTAACGAATCGTTCAATGTTGTCAAATAGTTGCAACCCTGTGACTACAACCGTTATACCGATGAGCAATTCATTGAATTAACAACAACAAAATTGACATACTCTTAGCGGAATGAAACCTGTTAGCAAATTAGAAACACAAACGTATTACTTAAATACAATCTGTGTGATTTTGATTCAATGACTTCTGACCTCTAACGTTTTCTTAAAGTTTTTGTTGATTTAATATCTTGACTTGACATGCGTTGGAAGGGCGGTAGTTTTGAAGTTTGAAGTAACTGCAAACCATTATTTTTATTAACATCCGATAGAATTGTTAAACGCACGTATCGCGTATGATGTTGATACAACTCGAAGAAGAGAAAGTTGCGTGAGAATATTCCGCGTGCTGACAATATCACTAATTGAACGCGCCGTACAGTAATTTTGACAAATATCCCGTACAGTTGTTTGTACTGAACTCACCGTCCAGTTGCAAATGCGGGATGCTAACGCACCGTACAGCCTAATATTTTTCAAATCAGTTTTGTTTATTTACTGCATAGTTTACAAGAAATGAGTTGTCTGGTCATTGAGATATCGTCACAAAGTGAGTTATACAAGTTATTTCGCTACGATCCGTGAAGAAACAAGCCTGTTATGGTCCCAACAAGGTGGGATCCCACGCTTCGATTGTAGATCGACACAAATTGACATGCTTCAGCGATGATTTTTCAAACAGTAGTAAATTATTTGATATATACTATACAGCCGAGTGTAAAGGAATTATTTGTCTAACCATCTGCATAAATATCGATGCATGTTACGCCAAATTAAGCAAGTAATGAGTAAAACTGTAAGGCACTTACTTTTCGGATGTTGATGTGCCTTCTTTGGAAATAACAAAATTGGCTAGCCAACAACAACAACAACAACCTTTATTTGGCTCAGGTTACAACATACAAAGTATGGCAACAACTTGAGTATAAATTACAGAAAATACATGTGATATGAGTAAAATGAGATGGCAGTTAATACAATTTTAAACAACAGGTTGGTGGGGCTGGTGGGGGAGGGTGGAGTACTTCTATATAATAATAATAAAATAATAATAGTAATAGTAATAGTAATAATAATATAACAATACAATAATAATAATGGTGGGGATGTGGTGGGGATGGTGGGGGAGGGGGGAGTGTTTCTATATAATAATAATAATTTATCTTAACCAAAGTAATGTTGTTACACATGTCCAATAACGCTGACTTTCAACTTTATAGTTAGACTGTACTTGCTGAAATAAATAACTAATAATTCTAGTACGTTAATTGATCCAATAGCTGTTGCAAACAACATAACCTATCATTTGAAACTCCAAATTACATCAGCGATCATTTCTGTACATTTGCCTTTATTAATAGAGATCTTCAACAAAATATCCCATATAAGAGAAAAATCTGGAATAATTACAAACGTGCTGATTTCGATAAATTCAGTAACATGATAAGATCTACTGACTGGTCTGTTTTACAAGCTGGAACAATTGATGATGCTACCAACTCGTTTATATAGATTTATTAATATCGCAAAGAGATGTATTCCAACTAATCTAGTGACGATCCGTCCAAATGATAGGCCATGGTATAATTCTGAAAGGAAAAAGAAAATCTACAACACCACACACATACCAAAAAAAATATCGTTGATCAATGACCACTTGTAGGAGGCCAATATAGAGGTGGTGTCCGTACCGGCCATGGTGTCCGCGGATACC
>JAWPHD010013041.1:0-71343 GCA_037043455.1 Cyrtodaria siliqua
AAACTTACGCCGGGTGTGTGGGGTTAAGGTTAAACATTAGTTTCTTTTTTTACTTCACAATTAGGTAATTCAACTTTGTCAAATATCACACCACTGCTCTATCAGATATAGGCCAAAACGCACCATTCCATAGCCAAGTTAAACAAGAGGTCCAGAAGGGCCTGTATCGCTCTACTTGCTATATGGTGTCCACGGTGGGGTGGGTTGGGAGAAAATAGAAGGATTGTATGTCAGATATGGCAACATCAAACTAGTTTTATATAAACTGTCTTCAATTACCAAGATATGGGGGAGGAGTGTATTTGGCTCAAGTTTGGTTGACTTTAAAACAAATCAAACTTTCGTTAATATAAACACTCAAACCAAGTTTCATATGTGACCCAGAGACGGGGCCAAATCTGACCACAGGGTCACCATTTGAACAAGCTTGGTAGAGGACCATAAGCTGAGTATAAATACAACATATTAAACCGTTGGCTCTTGTAATTTCAGAGAAGATTTTTAAGTGTGTCCCTATGTAACTCTATGTAAAACATGTGACCCTTGTGGAGGGGCCAAATTTGACCCCAAAGTCAGTCTATATAAAACATGTGACCCGTGAATAGGGTCACCATTTGAACAAACTTTGTAGAGGACCATAAGCTGATGGTAAATACAACATACTAAACCTCTGGCTCTTGTACTTTCAGAGAAGAAGATGTTTTTAAAGTTTTACTCTATGTAACTCTATGTAAAACGTGACCCTGTGGAGGGGCCAAATTTGACTCCAGGGTCAGCATTCAAACAACTTGATAGAGGAACATTAGCTGAGTGTAAATAAAAAATATTAAACCTTTGACTCTATAGATCTATATGTCTATATAAAACTGTGACTCCTAGGGCGGGGCCAAATTAGACCCCAGGGTCACCATTTGAATATTTTTTTAGAGAAACATAAGCTGATAATAAATACAAAATATTAAACCTTTAGCTCCGGTAGTTTCAGAGAAGTTTTTTTTTAAAGTTTTACCCTATATCAGTCTATGTAAAACTGTGACCCCTGGGATGGGGCCAAATCTGACCCCAGGGTCACCATTTGAACAAATCTGGTAGAGGACAATAAGCTGATGCTAAATACAACATATTAAACCTTTGGCTCTTATAGTTTCAGAGAAGAATATTTTTGAAGATTTTCCCTATATAAGTCTACGTAAAACTATGACTACTGGGGCGGGGCCAAAATTAAGTTCAGAGTCACCATTTGAACAAACTAGGTAGAGGATCCATAAGCTGATAATAAATAACAAATATTAACCTTTATCTCTTGCAATTTCATAGAAGAAGATTTTTGAAGTTATAACTCTCTATATAATTATAACTCTGTATAGTTATAACTCTAACTCTATGTAAAACTGATCCAACAAGGGCCCCTAAGCTCCCAATTAAAGAAGAAAAAAAACACGGTTTCTTATGAGAAAACAAAAAACAAAAAACAAAATATTTTTTAAATAATTCGAACAAAATTATAAAAAAAAAAAAGATTTTTTTTTTTTTTTTTAAATAAATTAATAATAAAAAGTTGAACCCATGAACGACGGGGAAAAATCCCTCCATTGAGATTTGAACCCACGACCCCTGGGGTTTCAAGTGTACATTACCAAATATTGAAAAAGGGCCATAACTCCGGTGTTACTGGTTTGATCTGGCTGGTTTTCAAACTCGTCCGAGCTTTCATTGATATCAACAATCTGGCTAGTGTGTTCACAGGGCTGAAAATTGCATTTTTCAATAATTCAAGGGCACATAACTCCGGTGTTCCTCGTCCGATATAGCTGGTTTTTGAACATGTCCAAGAGCTTTCATTGATATTAACAATCTATGCAAGTTTGGTTAAGATCAAATAATAAATGAAGGTGCTAGAGTGTTCAAATGGCAGAAAATGGCATTTTTTCAGAAACAAACAAGGGCCATAACTCTGGTGTTACTGACCCAATTTAGCTGGTTTTCGAACTTGTCCCAGCTGTCAATCTGTACAAGTTTGGTAAAAATCAAATAATAAATGAAGGTGCTAGAGTGTTCACAAGGCTTTATTTGGCATTTTTCAGCAAAACAAAGGCCATAACTCCGGTGAAACTAATCCAATCTGGCTGGTTTTCGTACTTTAATATAAAGACACTAGCAAAGTTTCGTAAAGATCCGAATAATAATGAAGGCCCTAGAGTGTTCACAAGGCAAACGTTAACGGCCTTCGGCCAGTAGAGCTAAAAACATAAACCGGGGGAGCATGCCCCCGGACCCCCAGTAGTTTGTCGGGCCTATATTATATAATGTTGCTCTTGGTCAAACTTGTTCAATATCTTATTGGAAAAGAAACTTCGATCTTATTCATATAAAATTGACGAAAATTAGATTTTTTTTACAGACAGACACGGGACAAAGTGTCGTGACAAATCGAGACATCTGTCAAGACAATCTACTAGTTTCCCATTTGTACATTTGTATATACTTGAACATCTCGAATCGACGTGATTTCAACTCGGCAAATTGGGCGTACCAAGAGTCATCATGGTCGTGATGATTACTAGAAGACATCATTGTACAAGATCATTTAGTTTACAACTTTAGGAGGGCTAATCTCGGAAAGTGCTGGATGAATCGAATTACCTTTAGCGGTGGATGAAAGAACTCCTTCTAAATATTAAGAAAAACATACTTGAATCGATCGCTCTAACTGTCGATGTTTTTTTTTACCTCGCAGCCGCTCAAAACGTCACGTGGTGGAGTCACGTGGTTTCTCCACCACGTAAAAGTAACACATCTGTATAAAAGAAACACATCCGCTAACGGTAACAGTAAATACTGAAAAGTGGATCCCTTGGAAGCAACAAACACAAACAGGAGATACAAGTAGCAGATTCGATTTTATAGAGTCTGTTCATAAGCGATAATGTAAAGTGCAACACCTCTCACGCCTCCTAGCCCCGGCTTAAGCGATATTCTACTTTAAAGCCACACATATTGGGTTGATTATCCCAATTAAAGGACCAGTAAGTAATAACGCTACTGATTTGTAGTCGGGGCGACTTTTTACGGCCGCCACACAGCACTAAACAAACGCTAGTATGAATGTCAATTATTACTGAAAAATGGAGCCTACGTTATCTTCAAGGTATCAATTGAGTAGAAGTCGACAACTTTTGTGTTAAGACGTAAAATGAAACAGTTGACGAATAACTACTAGGAATTACGCAATCCTGTCAATACAAACTATGCCAAATAAGAAGTGTCAATACCTGATGTGTAAACTGATGTACTGTAGTTGTATAGTACAAGCAGTGCGTATGTAAGCAAAGAGTTAAAAGGTGGCATAACGTTTAATCGAGGACAAGTTTTCATTTAGTTGTTTCAATTAACACCTGAGGACTTAGGGTGATATAATGCAGATGTGATGGTAATATTATACACCACTACTCAACACAAAGTGTGCATCATCTTTAAGGTTGAAAATAAACATACAGTGGCTTTAACGGAGGTTTGCTACTTTTAGCTGCATTGTTACCTAGAACGGTTCTATGTGGCACTCGTTACAACGAACACTTTCTTTGGCACGGCTTTAAGTGTTATTTTGGCACGCGTCAGAGTAGTGAGGATTAGGGGTTAGTGGTGGAAAAAACCGATCATCATCTTTTAGTGGTGAATTTAAAACTCAGCATGTACATTATTGGACTCTCAAACTACTGATGCTTAATTCTTGTAGAAAAGATAAATATGAATCGTTCCTGTTAACAAGAAAGTTATATATATATATATATCTGGTTACATATGATTAAAATGCAGGGACTTATTTAAGTGTAAAAAGTAAAGTTAATTACTTTAAATAATTTACGAAACACGAGGATTATGATCTTTGATCTACCTGCTTTCGGTTTCAAGGTATCATTATAATGGCAATAAAAAAGCCATTTACCCAGAAAATGTCGATATTCTGACAGCTTATATGACTAACACAACTAGACGCACGATATTTGTGCATGATACCTTCTAAAATGTGTCTAAAACCAAATAAACACTGTATACTCGCTATACAGTTAGTGCTGAGACCCCAGAACTCGAAATCTCGCGAAAAACGAGAGCGAGATTTGATAATGGCAAATCGAGAATACTTTAAAATTTATTTATCAATAACCTACACACGGCAATCTTCATTTTTCAAAAACTCACGGCATCCCGTTAGTTTTTCTCTTAACTTGCATTTGTTTAATCATTAATATTAATTGTAAGAATAGTTCAAAGAAAATTATTTTTTACATATTACTTACTTTTTATAATATTGCACCAATAATATATTCTAAAATTTGGTAAAATAGTGAAGAAATAGAAAACTGAAATCTCTTTTTTTTATTTGATTATATGCAAGCAGTTTTAAAGTCAAAATGATGCAGGATAAGTACATCGAGGAAAACATCTTCAAGTTAGTAGACATATCATCACATCACAACAACACACAGATAAAAGTCCAGACATTGTGCCTATAATCGTCGGGTAGGACGCCTGTCGTAGCTGGAGGGACTATACTCCTTAGAAATACACACACACACACTTTTAATGTTGTGAATAAAATGTGTCCCTTTAAATGCTTATACTGTAACCCCATGGGAACGATTTGGTGGTGCGTATTCTGCGTATTTTGAACGTTTTGGCGGCGGAGTGATATGCCAAAGAGTACAAACCTTCATTCTACCTGGGGTCATATAAAGCCCTGATTCTACCGCAATATAATTCTGAGCATCATTTACTGTATATTCTTACTCCCTGATATTTAAAACATTCAAGCCGAAAAAGTGTTTTCTTTTGTAATTTAAGCATTTCATATAAAGTTAATTCAGAAAAATATTGGTGCCTTCTAGAAATGTTGCATTTCCATCGTTTTTCTCATCGTTTGGCAAGATTCTTGATGTTGATTGTATAAAAGGAACGACAACTCTGGGTAGAGATTGGCAGTGTTCACGAATCCGTCGTGTGCTAAGCCAATCGCAATATCTCCTTGTGTATGATGCGTATCTCGATCGAAATGACGTCAGTATGGCATTCCGTGTACTTATTAAAGGTACGAGAGCTCGTTTTTGTTTTTAACACTTTTAAGTACAATACGGGATGTGCATGTATCGATTTTACAGTTCTGTGTTGCTTTTTTACTTTGATGAATCTATTTCAACTTAAAATTATATAACGTTATATGAAAAAAATAAGTAATAAAAAATAATAATAAATAAATATACAATTATTTCTTTTACATCAATTGGGAGGCAGTTTCTTGCAACTTAAATTAATCCCTTTCGAAAGCTTTCTGGGTAGAACCAGTTTTCAGCAACGTGGATTGATTTGCTCAAAGATAAATTGCATGACCAGGAAAAGGATCGAACCTACAACCTCTGGGTTGAATACGAGTGTTCAAATGGATGATGGATGTGAAACTATATAAATTTGCAAGGTGTTTAATTTATAGTAATTTATTTCAGAAATACAGTATGCCTAAAATGCAGTCTCATAGCCCAAAGTTCTCGTAAAGCAGTCCAGGGGGCCGATAATGTCTTGGTCGCAGGAACCGGGTGAACCTACCAGTAAAATAAAGACGGACAGCAGGATATGGTGGTACCTCCAGAGTTGGTGAGTTGGTGAGAAGATCGTTAATACAATTACGTCACAGATCGTACAGATCAAAGAGGCAGTAAGGCGGTAGTCGGCTAGAGGAACAGATGCCGCAACGCCTATAGAAACAGGACTCGTTTTTATTATGGGTCAGTTGGGTTTAGAAAAAAACAACAACAAATACATTTTGACTGGTAATGTAATATATGCTACAGTTTGCTGTCTTCACTTTCAACTCAGTGAGTCAATTTGCATCAAATGAAAAACCTTTGAGTCAGTCTGGAAAAACAATTAAAACTGTAAATAACAGCAAGTCGAATTAGAAAAATAGAACTCGCAGGTAAATAAATCATTGAATGCTAATTTAATATACTTTCTGGCTTAAATATTAAGCAAGAAGGACGGGTTTTTGCAGGTAAACGGTTTACCTCGTGTCCTGCAAAATATGTAATATATATAAAATATATATATAGATGTAATTATATACTCTTATTCCCAGGCACACATGAAGATTTTTTTTTTTTTTTTTTTTTTTAGAAAACTTGTTGGTTTTCTGGTTTTCTGTATGACTTTAAAACAAAAAAGCCTAATGTTCTGCATATTGCCAACGACCCATTGCGTTTTCAGGTACTGTGATTATTTTGATATTTGATATATTGCCAACGACCTATTGCGTTATCAGGTACTGTGATTATTTTAATTGAATTACGTATTTAAACATATACTCGGTAAAAAAAGTTTTGGACCAGGGTATATAAAGTCATATAAAAATAAAACTAGTGGACAGAATTTAATTATCTTTTTTTAGTAACCAAGGTCTACCCTACCCGGTTAATTTGGTACCAGATACATTAAATTCCAAACAAGATTAGATTTTTAAACAAGATCGCGAACACACAAAGTCCATAAAAACAATAACAGTTACAGACATTCGAGTAACCAATAAAAAGATTATTTTTTTTTTGCAAACTTTCATTGTTAACGATAATTATTGTTGATTGTTGATCTATTGTGAATTATCAACTGAGATAATAAGTAATAAGGGTTATGGTCGAATGTCATGGTTGAGCGATCATTGTACGGGTTCGAACACTGCCATGGTCCAAAACTTTTTTGACAGAGTATATGTCAGAATAAGAGGTAAACATGTATGCAAGCATCTCAAGTCAAAATGATACTGGAATAATAAACGTAGCGCTAATTGGGTGCTTGACAGAGACTTGTCCCTTTAATCATTTATTTAGCAGAGCTATAAAAATGAGAACGCAATATAAATAAGTAACAGTCTGTTGTCATTATCTAGTTGATGAAGAAAGGTAGTATCAAGCCATAGTGTTGGCCGATTGTTTTTATCATCGTTGTTTTGCGCTATGTTTTTAGTTTATGCTGCTATTTTGCTGTTCTGCTGTTTTTTACTCTCTAGGATTGATATTGAAATTGTGTGTTTATGATGTTAATGCAAAATAATTTTTTTAATGGTAACAAGTATACCTCAACAATCTGTTTGTTGATTTCAGCTTAATTTTAATTTGCTGCTGTTGACTGTTGCTGCCAATAAAATACTGTTTATAAAACATCCAATGTTTTTTGCCTAGCGATCCACTTTACATTTATTCAGTTTGCGTACAATGATGTTTTCATTACAGTGGCGGTTGTTTTCATACTGATGTGGTGGTTGCTGATGTGGTGGTTGCTGATGCTGCTGATGCTGCTGATGCTGCTCAATTATAATTGGATCTTTATCACTCATTTAAAGGTTCATTCTCTCGAACTCTTTGCCTTATAGTTCAGTTCGTGTCACCATCAAGTTGACTTCAGGCCAGTCAAAAGTTCCTATGTCTGTATCGGATGCAATGTATAACATAGAGGCCTGCAGTTTTGGTATTGTATGTAAAGTTCCATTTTTTCCCAGTTATGCAAGATGATCCTACAAAACAACATTTCAAAACATTGTGAATTGTGATTGTGAATGTCAATAAGTATCAATTATTTCATGTAGAATTTGGGTACTATATAAAAAAAAAGAAGAAAAAAATGCAGTCGGCATCAAATCACGTTTACATCTCTTTTTTATTTATTATTTATAAGTAGTTAAAATAGTTTTGCAGCTATCCTTTTAAATGTGGGTAGTTTACTTGAAAATTACGCACGCTCCTAGTTTATAGTCAGAAGGGCATATTAGAATGTATTTGTAAACTTGGGGGAAAAATATCCTAGTCTTATAATTTGTTACATGGGTCCATGGTCATTCAAAATCTAAACTTAATTTCAACATTGAATAACTGCAGAGGTGTCTGGGGTGGGTTGCCATTCTGGAACAGTATGAACACTGACAGATTGTTTGCAGATGCGTGAAATATTAAATTCACTTAGCGACTGGTTTGGTTTACAAATAAAAAATCCTTTGGGTGGTGTAAACAAGAGAGAAACGCCTGGTGGCGTTAACGCCGGGTTTTCCAAAATGTGAAAGAGGAGTGCCTGTGTGTTTGGTGAAACTATTTAATAGAGCTTTTCTAGATATGTTTTGTTGGGAGTGGGAGGATGCTTTAATGCTGAAAACCTAGTTTTCATTTTCAGCACATGATGTTTGGCTTACTGTCCAAGTTTTATAATAATTGCACATGGCAATGCTGAGATATAAAAATAATTGGACATGGCAATGCCGAGATATAAAATAAAATGTTGATGCCCGTAATGTATATTCTGGAGAAAGTAAGTCACAGTGACCTAGTTTTCAGTGCTTGATGAGAGGAAGGTGCTTTAAAATTTGATGAAGATTATAGGACATGGTAATGCGGAGATATAACAAAAAC
This sequence comes from Cyrtodaria siliqua, assembly GCA_037043455.1. Classification (NCBI taxonomy): domain Eukaryota; kingdom Metazoa; phylum Mollusca; class Bivalvia; order Adapedonta; family Hiatellidae; genus Cyrtodaria; species Cyrtodaria siliqua. The sequence goes on from JAWPHD010013041.1 coordinate 8,442, forward strand.
TTAATTCCCCCAGCCCAAACTTAAACAAAAAGGTCAACGTAATGCATATTTTGGAGAAAGTAGGACATAGTGATCTAGTTTTCAGGGTTTGGACAGTTTTTGATGGGAGGAAGGTGCTGTTAAAATGTGATGAACATCGGACATGGTAATGCTGAGATATAACACAAGAACTTCATTTCCCCCGCCCAAACTTAAGCAAAAAGGTTAACGTTAACGCATATTTTGGAGAAAGTAGTTCATAGTGACTTAGTTTTCAGGGTATGGTCAATGACTGATGAGAGGAAAGTGCTGTTAAAGTTGATGAAGATCGTACATGGTAATTTTTATATACATAGAAAACACAAAATGTGGACACCCGCCCTCCCAGTTTACGCCAATCTATTTTTTTCAATAAACCCGGCTAAATATGCAAAATCTCCATATACAGACTGGATCGCTGGGGCACGACCATTGTTGAACTCAGTGAAACAATTGAACAAAGTTCAAGGCATTAGCCATCAAGAAAAAGTCAAAATACGTTCAGTTGTTCTCAAGAAACGATTTTTTAAGGTGCCGATATTTTATAGTCTTAACGGCAGCCATCTTGGATGTAGCGTTGACCAAATGTTAACGAACTTGAAAAATATTGAACCCAGGATCATCCATGTGAAGTTTGGTTAACTTTTCTGCAGAGATGTCGTTCGCAGCATTGTTGACGGACGAAAAGTGGAGGTTGCGGGGAAGGGGTTGGGTGGAGATTAAACTCTCGTCGGAGTTGCTTCTCCCATGATCTTGGCAAGCGTCAAAGCAACTGACTGTAATCCTTGGTAAATGACACATTTCCTCGTAATAACTAGACTATTCTACTTCTCTTATATACAGGAAAATCATACAAATTAAATACATCAAGTCCGACTATTGATTTATCATTGGTTAATTTTATGTTATGCAAACCGATGACTTATCGAGAAAAGTGCTGTGTCAGCAGTTTCTTTATCGTTGATAAGAGTTGTGTCTCAGGTATGAAACAACCATTTTTTCCCCAACTGACGTCAATGTTAAAATGTCACATTAAAGATATGCTGCAAATTGTAGTAGCGTCATGTTCATATAGAAAATGCAGCAGTGTAATTTTTGTGTAGAAAACAACTTTCCACTTGAAAAATCACCAGAAATGAGGGGTCATAAGACATGCAAGATGTTCGTTTACTAAACAGGTGAAGGGTACTGATAGTTTCTCACAAAATATATAGATTCGAAAGTTGGAAATCCATTAAAACCTATTCTACATACAACAAATCGAATATAAATGGGTCATTTCCCTCCATTTATAATGCCCAGTTCCAACAAACTAGAAGCACTTGTGTCGCCTGCCATGTGCTTACTTCAGAAATGGAAGTCTATAAAGCTTGAAGACAGGAGGTGCAATCCTATGGAGCAGATTTTGTTTTTAAAGTTTATGTAAAGGGGCATAAATGTGCATTGGATAATTGATAAGAAAGAACCAAGTTATGAGCTAGGTTATGTTGCTGAATGAAGTTTTATGAAAAGTGTTATAACTCTGCCGAAATGAGGGTCAGAGTTATTGGACATGTTAAATAATTGAAAAGAAGTACTGTATAAAGTGTTGTGATCATAGGTCAATATTTTGCCAAGTTAGGTTGCAGGTTAAAGTTTTATGAAAAGGGGCATAACTCTGCTGACATTTAAAACAAGATGTCAATGACCTTGAAGCTCTACTGATAGGCTTTTGATAGCTAGATCAAAATTCCTGTGAAGTTTCATGAAAATCTGTTTCAAAGGTGTAGTAGCTACACATTTTTACTATATAACTCTATGTAAACAAAGATGGCCGTGGCAGCCATGTTTAATGTCGAATCAAAATAATTTTCAACAGGGAGCAACAACATGTCTTGCTGATAATTTGAGAAAAAGTCCCTTATCAATAGTTTTCAGGAAGTAGTCGCCACAAATCTGGATTTTTTAAATCTATTTTTAGCCGTGGCGGCCATCTTGAATTTCCGGCTGACCTAAATTTAGCTAAGATCAACTAGACATCATGAGCAACATTCCTCTGAAGTTTTATGAAAATCCGTCCAGTAGTTTCAAAGGAGTAGTCGCCACAAATTTATGTAAACAAAGATTTAAATGAACTTTGGTTAGGACCAACTACATGTGATGCCAGTCAATTTGGTAAAGGTTCCAAATCAATATCTCTTATGGTTTTTCAGAAGTAGTTGCCACAAAATCGCAATTTTTAAAAATCTATTTCTAGTCGTGACGGCCATCTTGGATTTCCAGCTGACCTGAATTTTTGCTATGATCAACTAGATATCCGTTAGGTACTTTCAGGAGTAGTCGCCACAAGTTTTTCCTATATAACTCTATGTAAACAAAGATGGCCGCTGGCGGGCATGTTTGATTTTCAATCAAAATGAACTTTGGTTAGGACCAACTACATGTTGTGACAGTCATTTTGGTAAAGGTTCCAAAGCAATATAACTTATGTTTTTTTAGTAGTCGCCACAAAATCACATCGACGGACGCCGCACCATGGCATAAGCTCTGCTGATCTTTGATCAGTAGAGCTAACAACAGGTCAATGACCTTGAAGCTCTACTGATAGATTTTGATAGCTTGATCAGCCATGGGAACCTGTGAAGTTTTATGGAAATAGTTTTAGAGAAGTATAGTCGCCACAAGTTTTTCCTATTATCACTCTATCTAAAAAAAGATGGTCGCAGGCATCCATGTTTGAAATAGAATCAACAAATTTTGTTTAGGACCAACTACATGTCATGCCAGTCATTTTAGTGAAGGTTCCAAATCCATACCACTTATGTTTTTTGATAAGTAGTTGCCACAAATGAGTATTTAAGCTGTGGCAGCCATCTTGAATTTCCGGCCAACCTGATGTTTACTTAATGGAACTAAGTTTCATAAAAGTAATTTTGGTAAAGGTACCAAACCGCTTACGGTTTTAGAGAAGTAGTTGCCACAAAATTGTATTTAATAAATCTATTTTTAGACAACCATGGCCATCTTGAATTTTAGGCCAACCTGATTTTTACTTAGGACCAACTAGACATCAAGAGCAATATTCCTATATTCCAAAATATTATGATTTATTATGCAACATTATAATCTCATTCCATTTTATCCTAATCTAAGGTCCAGCTTATAAAAATGTCATAATGCTACAAAAAAGTTTAATTATCAATTAAATCACTTACAACAGTGACCTTAGTAAATCCTCTTTTTTCTGCTCCAAATCACACTGTGGAACAGAAATGGAATGATCTGTATTCAGAAATATAGCAGGTGTGTGACCAATCTCACACACAGGTCATGTTATGCAATTTCTCCTGAGAAGTATGTTACTATCTCAGTAGATTTGGTTATAGTTGGAAAATCCGCATTAAAATAAAATCTTAAAATCCTACAGTTTGTTTTCAGTCTTTTTCTGAGAGTCAAAATACAAAAGAGGCTAAATCCTTACCCCTCTATCAATGTATAATGGACTGTCCTTTTAATTTGGACCAGTCCAATTATAGTACAAAGGGGTGTTTCGATCAAATGACTGATGAGCACCAAGACAGTTAAACCCTGATCAGCCTGCAGTCGTTTTGGTAAAGGTTCCAAATCAATATCACTAATGATTTTTGAGAAGTAGTCACCACAAAATTGCATTTTTTAAATCTATTTTTAACCATTGCGACCATCTTGAATTTCCGACCGACCTGAACTTTGCTAGGATCAACTAGACATCAAGAGCAACATTCCTGTGAAGTTTCATGAAAATCCGTCCGGTAGTTTCAGAGGAGTAGTCACTACAAGTTTTCATTATATAACTCTATGTAAACAAAGATGGCCGCTGGCTGCCATATTTAATGTCGAATCAAAATAATTGGATCAACATCATCATGTCATGTTGATCATTTTAGAAAAAGTCCCATATCAATATCAATTATAGTTTTCAAGTAGTCACTAAAGACGTACCCCAAGGTTCTGTCTTCGGGCCAATTCTCTTTCTACTATACATAAATGACCTACTCAAAATAATTTTCAACAAGGATCAACATCATGTCATACTGATCATTTTAGAAAAAGTCCCATATCAATATCACTTATAGTTTTCAAGAAGTAGTCGCTACAAACTTGTATTTTTGAAATCTATTTTTAGCCATGGCGGCCATCTTAAATTTCCGGCCGACCTGAAATTTTCCTAGGATCAATTCGACATCAAGAGCAACATTCCTGTGACGTTTCATAAAATCCGTCGAGTAGTTACAGAGAAGTAGTCGCTACAAGTTTTTACTAGATAACTCTATGTATACAAAGATGGCCACTGACAGCCATGTTTAACATCGAATCAAAAATATTTTCGACAAGGACCAACATTATGTCATGCTGATCATTTTAGAAAAAGTCTCATATCAATATTACTTATAGTTTTCAAGAAGAAGTCGCTACAAACGTTTTTTGAAAAATATTTTTAGCCAAGGTGGCCATCTTGAATTTCCGACCAATCTGAAATGTTGCTAGGATCATTCAGACATCAAGAGCAACATACCTGTGAAGTTTCATGGAAATCCGTCGAGTAGTTTCAGAGGAGTAGTTGCTACTTTTTAACTAAATAACTCTATGTAAACAAAGATGGCTGCTGGCAGCCATGTTTAACGTCGAATCAAAACGATTTTCGACAAGGACCAACGTCATGTCATACTGATCATTTTAGAAAAAGTCCCATATCAATATCACTTATAGTTTTCAAGAAGTAGTCGCTACAAACTTGTATTTTTGAAATCTATTTTTAGCCATGGCGGCCATCTTAAATTTCCGGCCGACCTGAAATTTTCCTAGGATCAATTCGACATCAAGAGCAACATTCCTGTGACGTTTCATAAAATCCGTCGAGTAGTTACAGAGAAGTAGTCGCTACAAGTTTTTACTAGATAACTCTATGTATACAAAGATGGCCACTGACAGCCATGTTTAACATCGAATCAAAAAGATTTTCGACAAGGACCAACATTATGTCATGCTGATCATTTTAGAAAAAGTCTCATATCAATATTACTTATAGTTTTCAAGAAGAAGTCGCTACAAACGTTTTTTGAAAAATATTTTTAGCCAAGGTGGCCATCTTGAATTTCCGACCAATCTGAAATGTTGCTAGGATCATTCAGACATCAAGAGCAACATACCTGTGAAGTTTCATGGAAATCCGTCGAGTAGTTTCAGAGGAGTAGTTGCTACTTTTTAACTAAATAACTCTATGTAAACAAAGATGGCTGCTGGCAGCCATGTTTAACGTCGAATCAAAACGATTTTCGACAAGGACCAACGTCATGTCATGCTGATCATTTTAGAAAAAGTCCCATATCAATATCACTTATAGTTTTCCAGAAGTAGTCGCTACAAACTTGTTTTTTAAAAATCTGTTTTTAGATTAAGTGGCCATCTTGGATTTCACATCGACATGAATTTTTGCTAGGATCAACCAGACTTCATGGGCAACATTTCCGTAAAGTTTCTTGAAAATCCATTCAGTAGTTTCAGAGGAGTAGTCCCTACAAAAAAAAGTTTACGGACAGACAGACGGACGCCGCACCATGGCATAAGCTCTGCTGATCTCTGATAGCTCTGCTGATCTCTGATCAGTCTGATCAGTAGAGCTAAAAATCTATATAAGCATACAAGCTCAGTAATGGCACAAACTGGGGACAATAACCCCATACAAATCCAGACTGATAATAGCTTAAGTGGTGTTTGTATGCTATGTAATTATATTTTACCTGGTACACAAATCAATCCATTTGCATATGTTGCCAGTAATATCATGAATATTGTGATGTTTAATACACGAATATTGTGATGTTAATACACATATCGTAACATTACGATATCGTAATATTTGATGTAACATTGTCCACCGCCAAAGGGGAGGACTATTGAATTTGCATTTCCGTCGTTCCGTCGTTCAGTTGTCCATTTCGTTTCCGACCAATAACTTTAATATTTATAATCCAATCTTGACGAAACTTTAGGACAATGTTTATGGTCATAATATCTGTCAAGTTCGATAACCGATGATCGCACTTATGCCAGAGTTAAGGCTCTCTGATTTTTAAAAAATTGGTGATTTTTGTGGTTTCCGCTCAGAAGATTCTTGAAATTGAAGACTTTTGCAGTTGCCGCTCAATAAATTAAACATTTATAATCAAATCTTGAGGAAACATGAGGTCAGCATTTATTGGCGTTTCTCGGCCAAGTATGATAAACAGCCAGATTGCATATATATATCATGCCGGGGTTATGACTGATTTTTTCCGATTAGTAAATTTAGCATTTATAATTCACTCATGATAAAACATGGGGACACTCATGATGAAACGTGGGGACAATGTTTACAGCAATAATATCTCAGCCAACTTTGATAACCAGCCAGATTGCACCCATCATGCTGGAGTTATATACCTGTCAAGTCTCACGCGAACGCAATAGGCGTGAGACGCACACATTTTTGTGTCAAATCACGCTCATACGCATACATTCTACGTCCTCAAGTATTTTAACAGTTTGACCAAGATGTTTTTTGTCTGCGGTATTTTTAATAAAATTTAGTATATTTTATATCAAAACCGATAAAATTTAGTTTAATAATTTAACCAGGATTTCAGTATCTCCTCCGTATATTATGCCTATTATGTGACTTATATGAATTCAGTTAAAATATATGATCATATGAACAGTATAACGAGCATAACTCTATGCTAAAATTCCGAGGGCTTCACCCTACTGACCCCCTGACCTCAACCGCCCCTTGGCCCCACATCCACTAATGGGCCTTGACGGCTATGGAGTTATGGCTCTTGTTTTTTTTAAATTTAATTTTCTTCGCGGTTCCCCTAAATAACTTAAACATTTATAATCCAATCTTGATGAAACTTGGGATTATGGACATAATATCTTAGCCAAGTTTGATAACCAGCCAGATCGCACATATCATGTCAAACTTAGGGACAATGTTTTATGGGCATAATATCTAGGACAGTTTGATAACCAGCAAGATATCACCTATCATGCTGGAGGGGTATAGCCCTTTGGCGGTGGACCAAAATTCTCTGAATGTGCTTTGAAATAGAGGACAAAAGAGATTGAAATGGAGGACAAGAGATCAGCCAGGGCTTAAATTCATCAAATTTTTGAGCACAAGAATCAGACTCAGACTCAGAATCTCATTTTTTGGCAAACCCTATCAACACAAAAGTATAGGTCAGAATTTTGATTTTCAGACATTTTCTGTAAAATGACCTTAAAAATTACTCATTTCTGTAAGTAAATATAGTAATTTTGCTTGTAAAATTGTTTTTATTTGGAATTAAAAAGAAGAAGAGATTTAGAGTTGAGTCTGATTCGTTCGCTCAAAAGTTTGATGAATATTAGGCCTGCTGCTTATGCTCGTTGTGATAAGAATAGCTCTTCATGTTACTGGTGGATAGACAACGGCTGAATACCTTTTGGGTCACTGACCCACCTGTGCAACATTCACATCTGCAGCAATTTGAATGTTGTTTAACAGCCCATCAACACAATATAGGTTATTTAGAACCACCTAAGAGAGAGGGGAAAGATACATAGGAATCCCAAAACCTGCCCTACAAGATTCCGAAGGGGGACGGCACAGTGTTGGGATGGTGTCCAAATGGTTTCGTATAGAGTCCTAAAACCCCAAATATCCAAAACGCATATCACTAAGTTAGTAATATGGGTTTTGGGGGACGGCACGGTGTTGGGATGGTGTCCAAATGGTTTGGTATAGAGTCCTATAACCCCAAATATCACTAAGTCTATATGTATAGTTTTGGATATTATAGACTTAGTGATATGGGTTTTGGATATTTGGGGTTTTAGGACTCTATACCAAACCATTTGGACACCATCCCAACACTGTGCCGTCCCCCTTTGCCAGATTCCAATGGTTCTTTAACTCAGGGCCCTCCCTTCACTTTGGGGGAATGGGGCCAGGGCCCTCAGGAAGGGGAACTTTGCGTTGTTTTCATATCAAAGGGAAATTTCTAAGAAACACAAATTAGTGTGTGTTTTTTTTTATTATTTAAGTGGTACCAAGAATTTACCATTCCAAATTGCAAATTGTATGCTGTTTTCCTGTTTTGGAGTTAAAAAATGTCTACTAAATGTTTTTGTTTTTGTTTTTTTAAGAGGGAATTTTTCACAGGAAAAGGGGGAAATATATATACGTTTAGGGGAAGGGAATGGGCCGAAAAAACGGTCAAACGACAGCCCTGTAACTAATACTATCTATTCAAGAAATGTGATGAACAATATTTCAAATAATACATGAACAGGATTTGAAAACAAGCTTTAAATGAAAACATATATTTCATCTTTTAATACGAATGCCATAAATAACTTCATGAAAGACGAACAAATCTCTCAAGAACAGCCTGACAATTTTTTTCCAAACTCATTTGACATCTGTCTATTAGTTTTGACTAAATGAAGTATATGGGGTTGCATTTGGCACAGCTAATTAGGATTGTTAAAAACGGGGTTGGCTGGATGGTGTTTTATGTTGTTTTTAGCACATTTTAGGCTATATACATAGTCAAAGTTCAATGGAGGTCAAGAGTGAGATGGAGTTCCAATGGGGCGCTTGTCCCTTGGTAATGAAATTAGGGGGTGAAGCCCCACTGAAGCCCGAACGTTCTGTGGTTGAATTACATGATTTTTTTTAACTGAATTAATTTAGGCCTTAGTTACATGATAATTATTGAACTATTTAAAACAAATTAAACGCACATTTCGATGTCCCAGAAGTAGAATGTTATGACTATTGATTTCATGAGTATCGCGCAGACAGTACGAAAGAAACAATTGGGAAAACTTGCTGGTTTGACAGAGTACTGGCATCGGCATAGATACTATTAGGCCATATAGGTCTGGGCCTATATACCCAGCAGGCACACGACGTTGGTGCAACGTCAAAATCAGGTTGCGACGTCGCCAACGTCTATTCAACATCTGTTTAATGACGCCTACTTACAACACAAACAAAACGTTCATTCAACGTTGGTTATATCGACGTCTAATATACGCTGAAATTAGACGTTGTTTCAACGTCTATACAAAGTCGGTTTAACAACGTCGACTGACAACACAAACACAACATCTATTCAACGTTGGTTTATCGACGTCTAATATACGCTGAAATTAGATAGTTTAACAACGTAGATTGACAACACAAACACAACGTCTAGTCAACGTTGTTTTATCAACGTCGAATATACGTTGAAATTAGACGTTGTTTCAACGTCTATTCAAAGTCGGTTTATCGACGTCGACTGACAACACAAACACAACGTCTAGTCAACGTTGGTTTATCAACGTCTAATTTCTATCGACGTCTAATATATGTTGAAATTAGACGTTGTTTCAACATCAAGTCAACGTTGGTTTATCGACGTAGAATATACGTTGAAATTAGATGTTGTTTCTATATTGAATGTGTGACATTCCACATATTCCCAGCAAACACACGACGTTGGATCAACGTGGGATATGTTGGATTCTGGTCGCAACGTCGGTGACCTAAATCCAACGTTGGTACACCGTCTGATGTAAAGTTTCAAGAAAATCCGCCAAGTAGTTTCAGAGGAGTAGTCGCTATAAGTTTTGACTATATAACTCTATGTAAACAAAGATGGCCGCTGGCAGCCATGTTTAACGTCAAATCAAACGATTTTTGACAAGGACCAACATCATGCCATGCTGATCATTTTAGAAAAAGTCCCATATCAATATCACTTAGAGTTTTCAAGAAGTAGTCGCTACAAACTTGTTTATTAAAAACCTATTTTTAGATTTGGTGGCCATCTTGGATTTCACATCAACATGAATTTTTGCTAGGATCAACAAGACTTCATGGGCAACATTTCTTTAAAGATTCATGAAAATCCATTCAGTAGTTTCAGAGAAGTAGTCGCTAAAAAAAAAAGTTTACGGACAGACAGACGGCTGGACGACAGACACCTCACCACGGCATAAGCTCTGCTGATCTCTGATCAGTCGAGCTAAAAACAATGGAGTGCATGGTCAACGTTTTTTCCAGATTGGCCCAGTCCTTTGAAAGTGGCATTGAAAATGACAAAGAAATAGTCATGTTAATTTCTATTTATTCATAATCTACATATGGACATTTTAATACTATGGGATGTATACAATATGATGATGAACTTGTAAAACTTCATTCTCACTGGTCATGATATATCAATATACACAATGATAAATCAGTTGAAATAAATAAACAAAATAAAAGCAGAATATCAATCTCATTAAAATCAGACCCTTTATCATGCGACGATACTCTACACTACTAAGGATCTGACAACTCTGCATTGGAGGTCACGTCAGATTGACATTATGATTAGCCAATCAGGTTTCAGCCTACAAAAGCGCTCGGTATAGACTGCTTCACGGCGCATGTAATGCTGCAGAGCAGTCTAAGCTCGGTATTTAAAGAGACAATGTCCATAACTTTTAGCTTAATAAACACACAAAAAAATGCGTTGACAAACATAACACAACAACCATTATTGAATATTTGCTGAATAAAACCAAGAACGTTTGACGGAATTCAATAGCGGTACAAAAAAAAGAATTACCGCTTCGTAGGGTTGAACTCGTAACCCAAACTAAAATTATCCTTGCGTGTAATAATAGAACGTCACAATAGCCTACCTCGCTACCAACTGTGCTAAGTGGGCCAGATGTTTTAATACGTACTATATAGAAAACCTAATGTTGCAATAATCTCGGTAGAATATATATTTTTAGATACAAATATAATGTTCCGAATGATTTCAAAAAAACATGACCGCCCTATGATTTTCTTCGTATTCTTGCTGTAAAACATGCTATTTAGTGCATTTCTTTGATTTTATCGTGCAATCCACAACATTAACACATGGCGACTTTATCTTTTTTCGGATATTTGTGTTTTATGTGGATGATCGTTTGTTCAGTTCACTCGAACATTATCTGAAGACAAGTGCATATGAAACGTGCGATTTCATTGGTTGAATTTAGTTGATCTTCTTATGAATATTGATTAGATGAAAGGTCGATCTGACATGACCTCCAAGGCAGTGTTGTCAGATCCTATAGCGGAGAGTATCAAAGCATAATTAGGATATGATTTTAATGAGATTGGAAGAATACTGAACAAAAAAGGAGACTAATGCATGAAAGAATAATAATGCATGCTTAATGATGCTGTAATATACACACAAATTTAAAATAAATAAATAAATCACTTGCTGTGACGTATACATTTTTAAAGTTTCTTCCTAGAACTACAGGACTGTGTAATCCTGATTTATTATTCAGTCATAGTACTGTATGGTATTTCTCCCGACAACTATAACATCTTCATTTTCCAAGCAATGTCAGATACTGTCTTTATCTTTTCACAGTAAAAAGTAATATATCAAATTCTGCAGTGTTCATAGAAAGTTTGTATACATAGTTGATGTTTATAGTCATACATGTACTATGGGTCAATGAAATAAATACATTGAACTGCTATATTAGCGATTTAGTCACACAAGTGTCATACGTCATACAAGAGATGAATCTGAACTGCAGTTCTATTAAAGGGACACATGGCAATCTTGAGGTTTATTCAAACATTAAAATTTGCTTCTCGATTTAGTTATCCTGCGTCAATTTGACTTTAAAACTGTTGACATATAAATAAATACATTTTTTTTCACTATTTTACCAAAATTTTAAATATATTATTGGTGCCATATTATAAAAAGTTAGTAATATGTAAAAAATAATTTGCTTTGAACTATTCTAACGCTTAATTTTAATGATTGAACAAATGCAAGTTGAGGAAAACTTACGGGACGCCATGAGTTTTTAAAAAATCAAGATTGCCATGTATCCCTTTAACAGTTATTATATCTGATAAATTCTGAATGACCTAAAATTGATATCAATTTCATAACAAGCACTTAAAATACATATCATCTTTTATAAAATGTTAAATAGCATGATTTTATAAAAGCTTTGATTTTTTTAAAATTTAAACACCTTCATTGCTACATTGTTACACATTCACATCTAAAAAATTGAAATTAAATGTAAATGAATATTTCTCCGAATACGTACCCAACGTGCGCCTGCAACCTTCTAGAACTGTGGACGAATCTTTAAGGCTGATACGGCTACAAAACATAAATCCTATGAGCCTAGGTATGAGGAAACAGTGCAGTAACTGTATATTTGTGGTTTCATATTGTGCAGTGTAAAGTTCATGGTTTCATAGTATGCAGTAAGTGTATAGTTCATGGTTTGATATTATTGAAAAGTAAATACACAGTTCATGGTTTCATAATGCACAATAAATGCATAGTTCATGGTTTCATACTGCACATTAAATGTATAGCTCGTGGTTTTTTGTTGTACATTTCGTATATAGTTGAAGGTTTCATTATTGTGAAGTACGTGTATCATTTATGGTTTCATATTGTGCAGTAAGTGTATAATTCATAGTTTCAGACTGTGCAGTAAGTGTATAATTCATGGTTTCATATTGTGCAGTAAGTGTATATCATTTATGGTTTCATAGTGTGTGGTATGTGTATAATTCATGGTTTCATATTGTGCAGTAAGTGTATAATTCATGGTTTCAGACTGTGCAGTAAGTGTATAATTCATGGTTTCATATTGTGCAGTAAGTGTATCATTTATGGTTTCATACTGTGTGGTATGTGTATAATTCATGGTTTCATATTGTGCAGTAAGTGTATAATACATGGTTCCATATTGTGCAGTAAGTGTATAATTCATGGTTTCAGACTGCAGTAAGTGTATAATTCATGGTTTCATATTGTGCAGCAAGTGTATAATTCATGGTTTCATATTGTGCAGTAAGTGTATATATCATGGTTTCATATTGTGCAGTAAGTGTATAATTCATGGTTTCAGATTGTGCAAGTAAGTATATTGTTTATAATGCACAGCAAGTGTATCATTTATGGTGTCATATTGTGCAGTAAGTGTATCATTTATAGTTTCATATTGTGTGGTAAGTGTATAGTTGATGGTTTCATATTGTGCAGTAAGTTTAGTTTATGGTTTCACATTGTGCACTATGTGTAACGTTCATGGTTTCAAATTGTGCAGTAAGTAAATAGTTCATGGTACACATAGTGCATTAAAGTAAGAAACCAAAATGTCACATTATACAAAGCATCTACAATAATCTTCTTCTGTTCTTCTCAACTTTTCAATACAAGTAAATTGACATTTTATTTGTTTTAAAAATATGGTTTACTTTTTTTTTCAAAATTACAGGCGTGACGTCATGCTAGTATTGAGAAATAACGGAACAAACAACATTTAAATTGCACAATAAATGTTTTCTCCAACAGTACATTACCTCAGTTGTTAACCCATTAAGCACGACTATAATAGCCTTTGCGTCCATTGTAAACCCAGATCAGCCTGCGAGTAACTCGCAGACTGATCAGAGTTTACAATGTCCAGCTGCTGATCAGTTATTTCCCTCAAAACACCCCTTTGTCACATAAATGGAATGGTCTTAATTCAAAGAAAGAACAGTCCATTTTATATATGTAGCGTGTTAAGGGTTAATATTGACAACAGACCATGCATGCCATTGTGTACAGAAAAGAGAATTGAATGTTGTTTAACTGTTCATCAACACATTATAGGTTATTTAGAGCTGTCCTAGAGAGAGGAGAATAATAACACAGGAATCCTGGAATCTGCTCTAACCTTATTATTAAATAGATCCTATGAAACTTTAATATGCTCGGAAGATAGACTCCAATAAATGGGACCACCAGATTAATGTCTCCATTTGACGGACAAGGCTAACAAAAAGTGTCTTGCCCGAGAACACATTGACAAAACTCAGTAGCACCAGTGAGGCTTGAACAGGCGTCTTCTTGATTTCAAGTCCATCGTGCTATCCACTGGGCCATGACAGTCCAGTGGAAATAAGAATAAAATATGTAAAATAAAGAATATTTAATGTTTTGCAAGGGTTATTTCCCGTTATGGTGGAAATTTGTTGAAATTAAATAACTTCCTGATTGAACCTTTCATTATAATAGCATGAAAAGACTTCAAGCGCTTTCAAAATCAATTTTGGCAAAAGTACCGCAAGACTGCCATGAAAGTGCGTCCATTTATATAAATACTAAGGTATTCTAGTGTGTTAAAATACATGATTATTCTCTTTCATTTATTCTTATTTGGTGAGCATCATCATGTATTGATACTTGCGTGTTTTACAACTGGACATTTACCTAACTGAAATTTGGTGTAACATTATATAAAATGTGGCATGACATGGGCGTAGCCAGGTTTTCAAAATGTATACATTACCATTACCGTCAGATTTTCCCATGCTCGATGAGTGTGACCCAGACTCATTTTCACGTGCATCTGGCTTTTTCAATTTCAAAGAAATGTATGCTGGGAGTCTCCTCTCACTGAAAGGAAGATGGGAGTCGTCTACTTCAGTCTCTGTGGCCTCTGCAGATGTCCCTGCCACAGACCCACTGTCTACTGTGGTAACACTGGACACCCTCGCTTGTTTCCTAAAAGTATATAGACAATTACTTATTGCTTGTGGCAGTAACATAGGCCAGCGTTTAGCAGTGGTAACACTGGAGTCTGACTTGTTACCTTAAAACATAAAGACAAATTACTATTGCTCGTGTCAGCACCATTGGCCAGTGGTAACACTGGAGTCTGGCTTGTTACCTTAAAACATAAAGACAAATTACTATTGCTCGTGTCAGCACCATTGGCCAGTGGTAACACTGGAGTCTGGCTTGTTACCTTAAAACATAAAGACAAATTACTATTGCTCGTGTCAGCACCATTGGCCAGTGGTAACACTGGAGTCTGGCTTGTTACCTTAAAACATAAAGACAAATTACTATTGCTCGTGTCAGCACCATTGGCCAGTGGTAACACTGGAGTCTGGCTTGTTACCTTAAAACATAAAGACAAATTACTATTGCTCGTGTCAGCACCATTGGCCAGTGGTAACACTGGAGTCTGGCTTGTTACCTTAAAACATAAAGACAAATTACTATTGCTCGTGTCAGCACCATTGGCCAGTGGTAACACTGGAGTCTGGCTTGTTACCTTAAAACATAAAGACAAATTACTATTGCTCGTGTCAGCACCATTGGCCAGTGGTAACACTGGAGTCTTGCTTGTTTTCCAAAAAACATAAAGACAAATTCCTATTGCTTGTGGCAGCACCATTGGCCAGTGGTAACACTGGAGTCTGGCTTGTTACCTTAAAACATAAAGACAAATTCCTATTGCTTGTGTCAGCACCTTTATTGGTCCTAGCTTAGCAGTGGTAACACTGGAGTATCGTTTGTTTCCTTAAAATATAAAGACAAATTCCTATTGCTTTAAGGCAGCACCACAGTATGTGCTTAGTATGTTGGTTTATTGATACACTGGTCCTGAGTTTGATACCCATCAAACCATTTTAGTCCATTTGTGTATCAGACTTCTGAAATAAAGAATTTCCCACTATAATAATGGTATAATATTTGTTTATGCTTGACTGGTTTATTGACATAATTGCAAATACCATACTCATTCCAGAAGCGCATCTGCAACATTGCAAAACAACACATTACCTGTCCTTACATGTTCACATCCAGCATGTCTAGATCAGAGTTGTACAGAAAACAGAAGTGATCGTTAGTTTGACAATGTACTTGTAGCCATGTCTGTATCTTAGAGGGACACACAGCAGTCTTGATTTTTTAAAAACTCGCCATGTCCCTTTAGTCTTTCTTTTACATAACTTGCATTTGTTCAATCATTAATATTAATTATAAGAATTGTAAAAGTATTTTTTTTTGCATATTATTAATTGTTGATTTATGGCACCAATACTATATTTAAAACCTATGGTAGAATAAGACCATTTATAACTCAAAATGATATTTAATCATATGCTAGGTTGCAATGCTTGGTAAACACTTCCTGTCCCCTTAACAAGCACTGTGCGTTAGGAGTGGCTGGAATGGCAAAAATACAAAATTGCAAAAAAACAACAACCCCAGCTTCATGCACTAAATACCCAATTAAAATAAGGATCTTCCCTTCTTGCAGCTAACCCATAAAAAGTCGCTAATCAGACTGTTAATATATAATAATGAACAGACTTGTAAACAGACATTATCACTACCTTCCGTTTCCTTGTGTAAATAACAGTCTCAGTAGAACAATATTGCCCTCATATGACCTATATATATCTATATCATCAACATCTTCACAAACCAGAGTGGCCATGCCAATTAAAAAATAAATGTTTTTGAGAGTCTTCATCAAGATATAAAACCACAAACAAGAGGTCAATGACCTTGAAGCTCTACTGACAGCCAGATCAGCCATGGGAACCTGTAAAGTTTTATGGTAGTAAGACCAACATTTTAGAGAAGTAGTCGCCACAAGTTTTTAATATTTCATTCTATGTAAAACAAGAGCTGTCGGAGGACAGCGCAGCTCGACTATTCGATTTTTCAGAGAATAATAAATTTATAGCTAGTATATACCATCAGAAAACAAGGCTACAACAATGTGGGGTGGGATTGGGAGCACAAAATAACTATGTGTAAGAATTGACCAAAACTACACAGAAATAAAAAAAATAAAAAATAAAAATTCGAGTTTTGAGTGGGGTGCGGGATGGGTGTGGGAGTGAGGTGGGGGTGGATGGTGGGGGGAGTGGGGATGGTGAATGAAGAAACATATATGTGTAAGAACTGACTAAAACAACAAAGAAATATGTAAAAAAACCAAAAAAAAAAAACAAGTGTGGGGGGTGGGTGAGAGGCGGGGGTAGTGGTGGGTGTGGGGATGGGAGGGGGCAACATATATGTGTCAGAATTGACAAGAGCAACACAGAAATATGTAAAAAAAAAAAAAAAAATTCAAGTGGGGGTGGGTTGGGGGGGGGGGGGGGGGGAGCGGGGGGAGCGGCGTGAGTGGGTTGGGGGCGGGTGGGAGGGTGCAACATATATGTGTAAGAATTGACTAAAACAACAAAGAAATATGTAAAAAAAAAAAGTCTGAAGTCGTGGGGGTGGTGGAGGGGGTGAGAGGTGGGGGGGGGGGGGGGGGGGGGCAGGGGTTGCAACATATATGTGTAAGGATTGACTAAAACAACACAGAAATATGTAAAAAAATAAAAAATAAAAAAGGTGTGGAGGGGAGTGGGGGTATTGGGGGGGGGGGGGGGGGGGGGGGGGGTGGAGGAGGGAGCCCATGCCCCAATATGGGTGAAGTAATAAGATGCATAATGCTATGACAAATCCCAAACCAAAATTATAGATATATAAATGCTTACATGCAAACCTAGATCTGCCTTTATTGCACATTTTATGGGCCATCACAATTTGCAGAATTTGCAGAAGACAAAATTACTTATCCAACCCTTTACAACATACTATAAGGAAACCATTTCCAAAATTTAGTTCAGCTACGACAAGAAATATTAGAGATATAGACCTGTAAACACAGCTTACACGCAAAATTTGATGTGAAACAGACATATTTTAAGGGCTATCAGAATTTGGGTTCCATGGGAGCCCAGGGGGTTACGGGAACCAAAATTGCTTATGCAGCCCTTAAGATAATGCTATAAGGAAGCCATGGCCAAATTTGGTTGTGCTAGGGTAAGAATTGTAAGAGACATAGACCTGTAAACACAGCTTACACGCAAAATTTTATGTGAAACAGACATATTTTAAGGGCTATCATAATTTGGGTTCCATGGGAGCCCATGGGTTACAGGAACCAAAATTGTTTATGCAGCCCTCAAGATAATGCTATAAGGAAGCCCATGGCCAAATTTGGTTGTGCTAGGATAAGAAATGTAAGAGATATAGACTTGTAAACACAGCTTACACGCAAACCTTGATGTGGGACGACGACCCCGCGGTGATTAAATAAGCTCTCTTATTCTTCGAATAGTCGAGCTAAAAAGATGGTAGCTGGCGGCCATCTTTGACATAGAATCAAAATGAATTTTGTTTAGGACCAACTACATATCATGCAAATCATTTTAGTAAAGGTTCCAAATCAATACCACTTATGGTTTTTGAGAAGTAGTTGCCATAAACTTGTATTTAAACTGCGACAGCCATCTTGAATTTCTGGCAAACCTGAAATTTACTTGGGACTAACTGGACATCAAGATCAACATTCCTGTAAAGTTTTATGCAAGTCATTTTGGTAAAGGTACCAAACTGATACCACTTATGGTTTTTGAGAAGTAGTCGCCACAAAATTGTATTTAAAATCTATTTTTAGCGATCTTAAATTTTAGGCCAACCTGGTTTTTACTTAGGACCAACTAGACACCAAGAACAACATTCCTATATTCCTAAATATTACAATTTATTATGCAACATTATAATCTCATTCAGTTGTATCCTAGTCTAAAGAATATATCTTTTTCCAGCTCATAAAAATGTCATAATGATACACAAATTTTAATTATAAAGCTATATCAATTAAATCCCTTACAACATCAACCTTAGTATATCCTATTTGCTGCTCAACAGTAATTTCTCCAAATCACCCTTTTTGTAACATAAATGGAATGATCCGTATTCATAAATATAGCAGGTGTGTGACCAGGTCACAGGTCATGTTATGCAATTTCTCCTGAGAATTAGGTTATTATCTCACCAGTACAAGCACATTTGCTCTTGTCTCAGTGGTTATATTTGGAAAATCAGAATCAAAATAAAATCTTAAAATCCTACAATTTGTTTTCAGTCTTTTTCTGAGAGCCAAAGAGACTTAATCCTTACCCCTCTAAGAATGTATAATGGACTGTTCTTTCTTTGAATTTGGACCAGTTCATTTATACAATGGGGTGTTTCGGCCAAATGACTGATGAGCACCCAGATAGTGTAAACCCTGGTCAGCCTGCAAGATGTCGTGCCAGTCATTTTGGTTTAAGGTTCCAATTCAATATCACTTACAGTTTTTGAGGAGTAGTCGCCACAAGTTCTTCCTATATAACTCTATGTAAACGATGATGGCCGCTGGTGGCCATGCTTGACATCCAATCAAAATGAACTTTAGTTAAGACAACCTATTTATCGTGGCAGTTTTTTTGGTAAAGATTTCAAATCAAAAGTACTTTCAGAGAGAAGTAGTCGCCACAAGTTTTTCCTATATAACTCTATGTAAACAAAGATGGCCACCAGCAGCCATGTTTGACATTGAAACTAAATGAATCTTGGTTAGGAACAAGTACATGTCGCACCAGTCATTTTGGTAAAGGTTCCAATTCAATATCACTTACGGGTTTTGAAAAGTAGTCGCCAAAAAGTCACATTTTTAAAATCTATTTTTAGAGTGGCAGCCATCTTGAATTTCCTACAGACCTGAAGTTTAGACATCAAGAGCAACATTCCTGTAAAATTTCATGAAATTCCATCAAGTAGTTTCAGAGGAGTAGTCGCTACAAGTTTTTCCTATATAACTCTATGTAAACAAAGATGGCCACTGGTGGCCATGTTTTGGCCACTGGTGGCCATGTTTGACATCCAATCAAAATGAACTTTGCTATGGTTCAACTACATGTCGTGCCAGTCATTTCGGTAAAGGTTCCAAATCAGTATCACATATGGTTTTTGAGAAGTAGTCGCCACAAAATCGCATTTTAAAATCTATTTTAAGCTGTGGTGGAAATCTTGAATTTCCGGCCGACCTGAATTTTTGCTAGGTTCAACTAGACATCAAGAGCAACATTCCTGTAAAGTTTGATAAAAACCCGTCAAGTAGTTTCAGAGGAGTAGTTCTGTTGCCCAAAAAATAAAAGGTTTACAGATGGACGACGCACCACGGCATAAGCTCTGCTGATCAGTCAAGCTAAAAACAACAACACAAAATAATCCAGGTCATGCTTTAAGGAATTTAGGAACTGAAGCATTTACTCAGTTGTTTTGTCTTTACAATCCAGGTCAGTAACTGGTTGGTTGAGGAAAGGTCAGGGGGAAGTGAATTTTTCTATTTTTAGTAACAGTGACCTTGACCTTGAACCCAGTGACCCCCAAATGCAATCTCAATTTCCTTTTGATATAAACTACCTACACAGCAGGTTTCATTCTAATATCTCATTCCTTACTTAAGTTATTGGGCAGAAACTGTTTTCTATTTTTAGTAACAGGGACCTTGACCCCAGTGACCCCAAATGCAATTCCAAGCTTCCGTTCCATATAAGCTACCTACCTGGCAAGTTTCATCGCAATACCTCATTCCTAACAAAAGTTATTCAGCGGTAACTAAGTCTGATGCCGCCCGCACGCCGCACGCCCACCCGCCAAACGACATACCCCAATCTAATAAATCGCTAGTCAGCTATAATTAATATATAAAAATAATCAGATCTGTAAACAGACATAATCACTACCTTCCCTGTTCCTTGCGTAATTAAGGAACAGTCTCAGTAGAACAATACTGCCCTCATATGAAATAAATGATAATGCATCTGTATCATAAACATCTAACAGCCATGCCAATTAAAAAATTAATGTTTTTGACTGTATCATAAACATCTAACAGCCATGCCAATTAAAAAATTAATGTTTTTGACAGTCTTCATCAAGATATAAAACCACAAAAAAGGTCATGCTGTTAAGGAATTTAGGAATTGTTTATGAACTGAAACATGTGCCCAGTTATTTTGTCTTTGCAATCAAGGTCAAAGTCACCGGTTGATTGAGGCTTGGTCAGTTGTTTAGGGATTTCCCAGTAAATTTCCATACTGGGTCAATGGTTCAGGGATTTCCCCAGTAAATTTCCATAATGGGTCAATGGTTCAGGGATTTTGCCAGTAAATTTCCATACCATACCTTTGACAATGTAACATGTGAACAAACTAGAACCAAGTGTTGAAGGCGGCATGTGAGCAAGGCAACAATGACTCTACATTAACTATATTAATTTGTTTTCTTTATCAGAGGAAAAGCAGTTCTGTTATTATTTTATTTATTTAGGATACACAACTATAACCAGAAAATATAAGGCTATGCGGGTAACATCGATTTAATGAACTACATATCAAATTTGAATTCATATAACTGATTACTTTATGCTCTGACTGGCGCTTATTATTGCTCAGTGCTCCAGATAAGATTTCAGCACAATGCGTGTTGTACACATGAAAAAAAGAAATTACATTACGTAATACGTAATTTACAAATGCGTATTCTTAACAAGAGGTCAATGACCTTGAAGCTCTACTGATAGGTTTTGATAGCTAGATCGAATTCCTGTGAAGTTTCATGAAAATCTGTCGAGTAGTTTCAAAGTAGTCGTTTCAAGTTTTTATATATAACTCTATGTAAACAAATATGGTCACTGGGAACCATGGTTAATGTTGAATCAAAATAATTTTCAATAAGGACCAACATCATGTCATGCTGATCATTTTAGAAAAGTCCCATATCAAAATCACTTATTGTTTTCAAGAAGTAGTCGTTACAAATTTGTATTTTAATAATCTATTTTTAGCCATGGTGGCCATCTTGAATTTCCGGCCTGAATTTTGCTAGGATCAACGTAACTACACATCAAAAGCAACATTTCTGTTAAGTTTCATGAAAATCTTTCAAGTAGTTTCAGAGGAGTAGTTGCTACAAGTTTTTACTATATAATTATGTAAACAAAGATGGCCGCGGGCAGCCATGTTTAATGACGAATCAAAATGATTTTCGACAAGGACCAACATCATGTCATGCTGATCATTTTAGAAAAAGTCCCATATCAATAAGACTTATAGTTTTCAAGAAGTAGTCACTACAAACTTGTTTTTAAAAAATCTATTTTTAGCTTTGGTGGCCTTCTTGTATTTAACATTTTGCTAGGATCAACTAGGCATTATGGGCAACATTCCTGTAAAGTTTCATGAAAACCCATCCAGTAGTTTCAGAGGAGTAGTCGCCGCAAAAAAAGTTTGCGGACAGACAGACAGACGGACGACTGACTGATCTTTGATCAGTAGAGCTAAAAACAAGTTTTGGACAAAGCATTAATGTAAAATGTTTACTCTTTAGTCATTACCATATTCCACTTCCATATACATTCAACATTGCTTCTGTTTTCTTTAAATGGCATTAATTTGTATCAAACAGCCGATAAAAAGGCATTTTTTTCTTGCAAGCATCTACTAGTAATTGCAGGAGGCACTTGACTTTCATTCAGTACCTCAGACTTTAATTAACATCATGCCGAGTATGACTGGGCGCTGATTGTTCTAAGCAATTTTTTAATGCATTTTGTATGCATTAATTTTATTTTTAATATATTTTTGATAAAAAAATATATGCATAATAAACAGATACGTCTCTTATCTGGAGCACTGAATTTTAAATAAAGGTGCTTAGTATAGCAATGATGCATATCATTTTAGCATTCACAGCGTACAGACAAAAAAAAATAGAATCAGAGATCTAAGAAGTAGAGATTGTACACTTGATAAACGTGATAAAATCTCACATAATCTCGTACAAGAGTAAAATTGCAAAAAATCTCGTTCTTCATTTTCCCTTCTCATTTTCCCTTCTCATATTAAAAGGGACACATGAAAATCTAGAAGTTTTTATCAAGCATTACAATAAGGGTCTCGATTTATTAATCCAGTATCATTTTTACTTCAAACCTGCTTGCATATAATTAAATATTTTTTTTGAATTTTCATGTGTTCTTCTTATTATACCATAGGTTTAAATATAGTATTGGTGCCATATAACCAACAATCAGTTTTATAAACAACAACATCTTACTTTATACTATTCTTACAAATATTAAATGATAGAAAATATTAATGATAGAAAAAATGGAAGTTATGTAGAAGAACTAACGGGAAGCCGCAATTCTTTAAAAAACAAGAAGCATAATATATGCTATAGTCAGACTTTTTAAATAATGTTTTCTGACAT
This sequence comes from Cyrtodaria siliqua, assembly GCA_037043455.1. Taxonomy (NCBI): domain Eukaryota; kingdom Metazoa; phylum Mollusca; class Bivalvia; order Adapedonta; family Hiatellidae; genus Cyrtodaria; species Cyrtodaria siliqua. Next base: position 31,481 of record JAWPHD010013041.1, read on the forward strand.
TCTTAGTCAACAAAGAAATATTGTGAAAATAACAAATTCTAGGAATGAGGGGCATTCATTATATAATGCAACTATCACTACAAAAGACGACATAACGATTATATCCACAATATTTTTATTTGATCCCTTCAAAGTATTCCCCATTCACACGAACACACAATTTGAACAGGTTCACCCACTTCCGCAAAGCGCTGGCATAGTCCTTTTTAGGGACACCCTGGAGATACTGGAATATGGCAGAACCAAAAACATTCTGTGAGCGAAATCTGCTCCTCTAAATATTTCTTCATTCGTGGGAACAAAAAGAAGTCGCAAGACGCCAGATCTGGTGAATATGGGGGATGGAGAATTACAGTCACATCCTTGTCTTGCAAAAACTTGGTAATCCCGCCAACTTGTGAACGGGAGCATTATCGTGTAAACAGTTCCAGACGTGATAAACCAAGGGCTAGTCGGTGTTTTCTAATACACTTTTCAAATTTCTTCATTACAAGGTCCCTATACATAGTGCCTGTTACTGATTTACCCGAGGGGTCGCTACTTGCAACGTTTCCCCGCGACTATTGAGGAAAATAGCATACATCAATTTTCACACTGATGGTTCGTTTGGCTACAGAAAGTCTTCTTGTACTTTTCGTTGCCCATATATTATTACTTGTTTTCATGGTAGGTTCATAATAATGAACCCAAGTTTCATCGCCTGTCACTAAGTTTGAAAATGCTCTTTGATTAAATTTTGGATATTTTTTCAACAATTTACGGGCTATCAAAATACGTTGACTTTTCTGGTCTTCAGTTAAGAGGTAGAGGATCCATCTAGCGGAAATTCGCCTAACCTTCAAAACTTTCTTCAATATGTTAAACACCGATCCGGTCGATATGTCTAGTTACTTAGCTATCTGACTGGTAGTTAATCTCGCATCTTTGCTAATAAATCCTTCAGTTTTTGGACATTTTTGGGCGTCACTACACTAAATGGTCTTCCAGGACGGCGCTTACCCTCAATTGAATTTATTCTACTTTTGATTTTTTTAATCCAACGTGTAACTGTCGCATAAGACAATTTATTACTTCCATAAGCATCACAAATTTCTTTGAATATGGTCCGGGCACTTAATCCTAGTCTGAAACGAGTTTTTATATAACCCCGTATTTGGGTGCTGAATTTATTAACCATAATTATACACAGTATACTCGTATATGAATATGCCTATTCACAATGACAATCAAATCAAAACTACTGCAAGGATTTTAACAAGTTCTATATTGTTTGAAAGGTAATGATTTGGACCATTACATAAAGCAACATGCACGAGGAAATTGCGTGTAATATTCGACAGGTATAGTTGCCTTATATAATGAATGATCCTCGTACCATTTGCAGACATGGTTTAATAATTGTCAATATCTATACTGTTACAAATGGAAGTGCATTCGTGAAATTTCGAGCATTCCCTATTTAAAAAGAGAAAGTGCTCAATAAAGGCATGGCAAATGGATTTTGTAAATCTACACAGAGCCCTGCTATGGTAAGTCATTTAGGTTTCAGTTCTGGTACATGTATATCTCCATTTTTTTAACCACAAAAGCAGAAATTGCTGTTACCTTGTGTTTAACAGTTACTCTTTCGTGACAAAACACAGAGGCAAAATGATTAAATATACGGTAATGATATATTCTGAATATAACATTTAATAGACCTTTCAATTAAAAATACACAATTATTATTCACTAGCTATAAGCCGGCACATATACTTGTGATTATGTTTCCTAAGTCCAATGGGAGGAGAAGTAACTAATGGGAACAATTTTATTTTGTGAAGTACTATAGAAGTACTAGTACTCGGATATGGTATTGGCAGTATATTAAAATAAATGTTTCTTTAAGCTGTATGCGCGTACAAATACTCTTTATATAAACACTGTTTGTGTGCCAGTGTGTGTATAAATAATGATTACTCTGAAATTAATGTTTAAAACACGAGACGTTATTTCACTGACTTAACGCAGCGTGTATTTCCCGCATCTTATTGGCATTAGACTGTATACAGATTTTTATGTAAAACATACAACACATTATGATATTCAACATATTTATATATAATTAATAGTACAATAAATGCATATATGTTAGAAATTATATATATAATTATATAAAGTTTCATCAATAAAATGTTGCCGTCGCTTTTTAAACATTGTGACTACGATATGAAGAGTCTCGATCACCCAGACGCATGCCAATCTCTTCTGTCCTAAGTGACGCAGATTGCTATTGTGTGTGACCGAGATTAAGATATGACATGAAATGTGTAAATTATTTAATATACAGTCGAACTTGGATAGCTCGAACACCAGTGATTCGAAAACCATCGGTAACTCGAACACATTTTCCGGTCCCAACACAACTCCTAGACAATTCAATGAAATTTATCCTCGATTATTCAAATATTATTTCTCGAATACCCTGGCTCGCTCGAATACTTTTTACGGTCCGAAGATCCATTTTTGTGTGAATTTAAACCTCACTTAATCGAAGGTGATGATGCGTTGCCATATTAATTGTAATCGACCCGGTTGTTTGTAGCAAGTTCGATCACAGTGCGAAAACAGGTAAAGTTGATTGTTAAAAGTGCGAACATTTATGATTGAAAAGTGATAAGAGAGAGATAAATTTTATGTTTAGTGAACTTTTTGAAATAAAACAACTGTACAAACAACAAGAGGTCAATGACCTTGAAGCTCTACTGATTGATTTTGATTTCAGGAAGTAGTCGCTACAAACTCGTTTTTTGAAAATTTATTTTTAGCCGTGGCGGTCATCTTGAATTTCTGGCCGACCTGAAATTTTGCTAGATGAAAATCCGTGAAGTAGTTTCAGAGGAATAGTCCCTACAAGTTTTCATTATATAACTCTATGTAAACAAAGATGGCCGCTGACAGCCATGTTTAAAATCGAATCAAAACGATTTTTGACAAGGACCAACATCATGTCATGCCGATCATTTTAGAAAAAGTCCCATATCAATATCACTTGTAGTTTTCGAGAAGTAGTCGCTACAAACTTGTATTTTGAAAATCTATTTTTAGCCATGGTGGCCATCTTGAATTTCCGGCCAACCTGAAATTTTGCTACGATCAATTAGACATCAAGAGCAACATTCCTGTGAAGTTTCATGAAAATCCGTCAAGTAGTTTCAGAGGAGTAGTCGCTACAAGTTTTTATTTTATAACTCTATGTAAACAAAGATGGCCACTGGCAGCCATGTTTAACGTCGAATCAAAATAATGTTCGACTCGGCTACCATCATGTCATGCTGATCATTTTAGAAAAAGTCCCATATCAATATCACTTTTAGTTTTCAAGTAGTCGCTACAAACTTATTTTTTAAAAATCTATTTTTAGCTGTGGTGGCCATCTTGAATTTCTGGCCAACCTGAAATTTTGCTAGGATCAATTAGACATTAAGAGCAACATTCTTGTAAAGTTTCATGAAAATCCGCCAAGTAGTTTCAGAGGAGTAGTCGCTACAAGTTTTTACTATATAACTCTACGTAAACAAAGATGGCCGCTGGCAGCCATGTTTAACGTTGAATCAAAACGATTTTTGACAAGGACCAACATCATGTCATGCTGATCATTTCAGAAAAAGTCCCATATCAATATCACTTACAGTTTTCAAGAAGTAGTCGCTACAAACTCGTATTTTGAAAAATTATTTTTAGCCGTGGCGGCCATCTTGAATTTCCGGCCGACCTGAAATTTTGCTAGGATCAATTAGACATCAAGAGCATAATTCCTGTGAAGTTTCATGAAAATCCGTCAAGTAGTTTCAGAGGAGTAGTCGCTACAAGTTTTCATTATATAACTCTATGTAAACAAAGATGGCCGCTGGCAGCTATGTTTAACGTCGAATCAAAACGATTTTCGACAAGGACCAACATCATGTCATGCTGATCATTTTAGAAAAAGTCCCATATCAATATCACTTAGAGTTTTCAAGAAGTAGTCGCTACTAACTTGTTTTTTAAAAACCTATTTTTAGATTTGGTGGCCATCTTGGATTTCACATCAACATGAATTTTTGCTAGGATCAACTAGACTTCATGGGCAACATTTCTGTAAAGTTTCATGAAAATCCATTCAGTAGTTTCAGAGAAGTAGTTGCTACAAAAAAAAGGTTTACGGACAGACGGACGCCGCACCACGGCATAAGCTCTGCTGATCTCTGATCAGTCGAGCTAATAATGTATGTGTCGTAAGATATATCAACAGTGAATTATGTGCTACGCAATTGTCTATTGTATTCAATTCTATGTACCGAAAGAGTCTTACCTTGTTCTCATTATTCGGACTTCCGGCATGTATGTTAAAATGTATTTGTGTGATATTTCTTTAAATAAATGATAAAACAAACACATTATTGCAGTTTCTCTTGTATTTTCAGTGTAACAATTACATGTTATATATCCGTTTTCAGGTTTAAACAAAGATGCATTAACATAAAAAACATACCTAGAACAATACAAACGTGGACAAGAAACACTATTTCGGGCGGTACACAAATTCGGATAGATATATATATTTTTTTTATCGTTCCCTCGATGCCTCGAAGCCACCGATAGCTCGAACATATCCATATGGTCCCGCTGACTTCGAGCTATCGAGGTTTGACTGTATACTACTTAATAGTAGAAAAGATTGTAATCGGCGATATAGCTCAGTGGTAGATGCGGAAGGTTCCGAGTTCAAATCTCGGGATGATTTTTGTTTGTTTGTATGGTGTTTTACGTCATTTTCAACACAGGTAAGGTTATGTATGACGGTCGATTCTGTGTGGTGGAGGCAGACCAACAACATTTCTTGGGTAGAACATGTACTGTACACCTCCCGCCATCCGTAAGAGTCAACACTTCCTCACTTGCAAGTCGAGTTCCCAGTGTGATTCGAACCTGCAGTGGCAACGTCGTTAACCATTCGGCCACAGAGATACTATATCTCGGGATGAGCAAATTTTTTGTGCTTTTTTTTTTTGTGTGTGTCCATTAATTTATAATTTTTTGTGAATATTCCGGAGTGAACCCTTTAATTTTGATTTGAAACACACACACACACACAAAATGTAATGGTTTTAGTAGCTTTTGTTTCCAGCATTTTCATGAACAGCTTTACATCATTAGAATTGGAATTTTTGGCTAAAACAACAACAACACTTTTTTAAAAGAAATCGGTTGAGAAATAAATATTTGACAACCAGAACACTTTTTTTTTGATAGTGCTTTACCCATGTAAACTTGGCAGGCAATGAAAAATTATCAAATAACTTAAACTTCAGTTCATCTAAACATTTCAAGTTGGTTGCTTTTAAAAATATATAAGAGAAGAAGGAAAAATAGGGAAGAAAAATAGTAACTGGAAAGCATATAAAACTGAACATATTTGTTTTATTTAAGGAAAGGGGATAAACTGCTGATTTAAGGTTGAAGTTAGTTCTTACACAATAAAAAGAAATTTACAATGTTTATCATTTAACTTAACATTTAAAAAAAAAAAAACTCTAGTTAAAAATCTGTAAATAATGAAACAATATGTGAACATAAAATTGCATGCATGTCTTGCATAAGGCTAATAAGTTTAACAATTAATAAAATGCTGATAAAAAAGGTTAGGTTGCCATGCATTCAATTTAGCATTTTAACCAATATTAACATTTCTTAAATAAAACACATGTGTTCATGTTTATATTTTTTTCCTGTTGTTTTTTGCCTACCAGTTGTCCTTTTCTCTTTTATAATGTTATGGCCTCTACATAAGACCTACGGTAACCATTGGAGGCCTTTTAAAAGCAGCCAACTTGTTAGAATACATGTTGCAATGTAGAATTGCTAGGTAAAGATAGATAGCATATACAATTTCTATAGCTCTATTAATAGGACGAGATTGGAGTTTCATATCACCGTAACGTTATTATTTGTCACAATCCTACTGGGGAAATGATGTAATATTATATACCTTGCTACCATAGTGGCATCTGACTGTACTTTTGATGTTCGCTTCATTACTTTTCTGTGCTGTAATTTACACCTGGTTCCCTCAGGACAGGAACCAGTCCTGGAAAACACTGGACACAACAGACTGTGCTTCTTCTTACACTAAAAGACAGGAAACAAGAAACGTGGAAATTCCAACGAAAATATAAGCTTTCTACAAAGTTTTGCTTATTTCTTTCCATATAACCTACCTACACACACATTTTCACTTCAATATCTCGCTCCTAGCTGAAGTTATTGCCTGGAAAACATTTTCCTATTTTTAGTAACAGTAACAGGACGTTGACCCAGTAACTCAAATGCAATCCCAAGCTTCCTATAAGCTACCTACAAAGCAAATTTCGTTCCAGTATGTGTGTGTGTGTGGTTGTTTATAGCCCCTCCGCCATATAACTAATAGGACATCCTAAAGGTATGGGTACAATAGAGTCTGGACTTTCGTTCCAATATCTCATTCCTAACTACAGTTATTGATCTGAAACCATTTTTCTATTTTAGTAACAGCAGCCCTGACCTTCACCCCAGTGACCTCAAATGCAATCCCAAGTTTCCTTTACATATAAGCTGCCTAAATAGCAAATTTCTTCCCAATATCTCATCATCTCACTAAAGGCAATTGACCTTGACTCCACAGGGCCTTTTTAACCTATTTAACAGGGGCCGAAATTCGGCCTCTTCCCAAATGCAAAAACCTCTATTTTTTCCCAATTTTGGGGAAAAAATTCCCATTCAAAAAAAAAAAATGTATATATATACAAATGTATATTATTATTTTTTCGGTAATTAAGTGACATACTTTATATAGTTTGTATGTTAAAATAACTCAGTTATAAAACCTAATCAATATTTTACCTAAAACTACATTTTAATGAAATTTCCCCTTAAAAAACATTTCCCAAAACGAAGAAAATCACGCTATTTTTTTCCCCAATTTGGACAGTCTTGCGCTTATTTTTCCCAAATTCAGCAGGCCTAGGCCTTTTGCCAATTGCCTTGAAAAAAGCCCTGCTCCAGTGACCTCAAATGCAATCCCAAGATTCCTTTCCAGATAAGCTACATACTCAGTGACCTTGGCCTTGACCCCCAGTGCTCTCATATGCAATACCAATCTTCCTTTCCATAATATAAACTACCAACATAGTTTCGTCGCAATATCTCATTCCTAACAAAAGTTATTAAGTGGATACTATTTTCCTATTTCTAGTAGTTACCTTGAATGTAATCCCAAGCTTCCTTTCCATATAAGCTACATATGCAGCAAGTTTCTTTCCAAAACCTCTTCCTAACTAGTAATTCAGCGGATACCATTTTTCTATATATAGTAACAGCAACCTTGACCTTTACCCAGTGACCTCAAATGCAATCCCAAGCTTCCTTTCCATATAAGCTACATATACAGTTTTTATCGCAATATTTCATTCCTAACAGAAGTTATTGAGTGGAAACCATTTTTCTGTTTTAGTAACAGACCATGACCTTGACCTCAAATGCAATACTAAGCTTCCTTTCCATATAAGCTACCTACACAGCAAGTGTCGTCACAATACCTCATTCATAACAAGTTATTGAGCGGAAGTTTTTTTCTATTTTTAGTAAGTGACCATGACCTTGATCGCAGCGACACCAAATGCAATCCCAAGCTTCCTTTCCATATAAGCTACATATACAGTTTTTATCGCAATATTTCATTCCTAACAGAAGTTATTGAGTGGAAACCATTTTTCTGTTTTTAGTAACAGACCATGACCTTGACCTCAAATGCAATACTAAGCTTCCTTTCCATATAAGCTACCTACACAGCAAGTGTCGTCACAATACCTCATTCATAACAAATTATTGAGCGGAAGTTTTTTTCTATTTTTAGTAAGTGACCATGACCTTGATCGCAGCGACACCAAATGCAATCCCAAGCTTCCTTTCCATATAAGCTACATATACAGTTTTTATCGCAATATTTCATTCCTAACAGAAGTTATTGAGTGGAAACCATTTTTCTGTTTTTAGTAACAGACCATGACCTTGACCTCAAATGCAATACTAAGCTTCCTTTCCATATAAGCTACCTACACGGCAAGTTTTGGGCCAATATCTCATTCCTAACTAAAGTTAATGAGCGGAAATGAAAAGCGACAGACGGAGTGCAATCCTATAGTCTCTCCGGTCACAACTGGTAGGGGACTAATAAACATGTCATTTAATAGTGACTCCAACGACATAAACACAATAGTTAAACAAAACTTACAAAAATTCAATTACCTTTTCTCCCAAAGGACAATATCCTTTAACAAAGTCTGGACAAATCTCAGCATCTCTACTGACATTTACATGTAGGTAGGGGCAATCATCCTTGTTACAGATTCCCTTCAGGAAATACGAGCACACCGGCATCTTCTCTCTCGCAACTTTGTGGGAAAATGGACAGTCTTTCACCTGACATGTGCCTCGCAAAAATCTGAAAAGTACTTATTGAAAAACAACACAGGATAGACAAAACAGTACCTACCTGATAAAATCAGGCCATCTGCATAGAAAGTTTGCACCCCACCCTCCCCCATCACCCTATTTAGAAATCAAACTGGCAACATTAAAGACGTTATACTGGAATGAAAGAAATTAGGTTAAGGGACACATGGCAATCTTGAGTTTTATATCAACCATTAAAATTAGCATCTCCATTTATTAATCCTGCATCCTTTTGACTTTAAAACTGCATGCATATAATTAAATAAAAAAATTGCAATTTTAATTTTCTTCGTTATTCTACCAAATGTTTAAGTATATTATTGGTGCAATATTTACGAGTTAGTAATATGTAAAAACAATTTGCTTTGAACTATTCTGATAATTAATGTTTATATAATGATCGAACAAACGCAAGTTATGTAGGAAAACTAACGGGACACCGTGAGTTTTAAACAAATCAAGATTGACATGTGTCCCTTTATTACTTTGTAAGGGGTTATATAGGGAGAGCAACCTCAGAGGTCTGCAGCTCTTAAGCTAAGGCCTTATCCACTGAACTACTGACATGTGTGTGAATTAATATCCGATGATTTTTAAGTCAATAACAAGTAATTCCATTCAAAATGCTGAAAGGAAGACAAGGGGAACAAAACAGAAACTAGACCTGGATGGATGCCTACAAGGTTTAATACAACACCATAAATGTAGAATATAAACAGTATAAATGTAGTTAACACTGACCCAGCTGATTGATTGTTGGATTTTTAATTCTGAAATTTGCTCACATTTCACACTTTGTGTGACAATGAAATAATAACAGACATGCTATACAGCGTCTTTCAGCATGACTTGGTCACATTTCCATCCACAACAACTTGATAAGACAAAATGGAGTAATAACAGATCATTTTGTATAGCTTTACAATTCACAAATATCTCCTGTTAGAAACTTTCAAAACATCCTGATATACCTTGTACACACTGCTACCTTATCAGGATCATGTATGAAGGAACAACTGGCCTTTCTGTTACACTTGCCAAATCTATTGTAGAACATACAGTACTGTGGCTTCTTCAAAGATTTAGTATTATCCTTCTTTTGTTTGGCTGCAGCTCTCGCCAAACTTCTGTTCACAGCACGACTGAAATGAGTAAACACCAAGTAAACTAGAACTATCACTGAAGGTGATGAATACCTCCGCTTATATTCGAAGTCAAACAAAGGGCCATAATTCTGTAATAATAAGGAAATCAACAATGGGTGATGTAGAGGGACATAATGTCATCAGCTGTTATGTGTATATGAAGTTTGGGAACAACCAGGGCTCGCACTGGGATGCGCAAATGGTGCAAAATGCGCATAAAAATTTGCAAAAGTGATTTGTGCAGAAGAATATATATATACACCAAACAATTAAAAAAAAGATGCGGGAAGGGATGACCACCCCCACTTCCACAGCCCACCCCGCTTCCACCACAAAAATGCCACCACTCCTTAATAAAAATCCTGGGGAAAGCTCTGTATTAGTTACCTGAGCTTCCAATTCCTAAATGTTTCGAAATGTTCTAACATGATTTCTACTATAGAACAATACATTGCGACTCTAAAAGTTCTATCTGTAACCTCAGTTTGTTTTAGGTAGTAAACAGGGTTATAGTTAAGTATCTCCAAATTTGCGGACAAAGTTAGCTTGAAATTTCAAGTAATGAGTTTGTGCCATAAAGACAATATTTGGCTCCAATGTTCTCAATTTGGCTCTAACTTTTTTCATTTGGCGAAAGTAGTTGCGCAAAGAAAGAAATAGCCAGTGCAAGCCCTGAGTTACAACCCATTCAAAACTGAGAAATGCAAGTAATAACAAGAGGTCAATGACCTTGAAGCTCTACTGATCGATTTTGATTTCAGGAAGTAGTCGCTACAAACTGTTTTTTTGAAAATCTATTTTTAGCTGTGGTGGCCATCTTGAATTTCCGGCCGACCTGAAATTTTGCTAGGATCAATAAGACATCAAGAGCAACATTCCTGTGAAGTTTCATGAAAATCTGTCAAGTAGTTTCAGAGGAGTAGTCGCTACAAGTTTTCATTATATAACTCTATGTAAACAAAGATGGCCACTGACAGCCATGTTTAACATTGAATCAAAATAATGTTCGACTCGGATAACCATCATGTCATGCTGATCATTTTAGAAAAAGTCCCATATCAATATCTCTTATAGTTTTCAAGAAGTAGTCGCTACAAACTTATTTTTTAAAAATCTATTTTTAACTGTGGCGGCCATCTTGAATTTCCGGCCGACCTGAAATTTTTCTAGGATCAATTAGACATCAAGAGCAACATTCCTGTAACGTTTCATGACAATCCGCCAAGTAGTTTCAGAGGAGTAGTCGCTACAAGTTTTTACTATATAACTCTATGTAAACAAAGATGGCCGCTGGCAGCCATGTTTAACGTCGAATCAAAACGATTTTCGACAAGGTTCAACATCATGTCATGCAGATCATTTTAGAAAAAGTCCCATATCAATATCACTTATAGTTTTCAAGAAGTAGTCGCTACAAACTTGTATTTTGAAAATCTATTTTTAGCCATGGCGGCCATCTTGAATTTCCGGCCGACCTGAAATTTTGCTAGGATCAATTAGACATCAAGAGCAACATTTTTGTGAAGTTTCATGAAAATCCGTCACGTAGTTTAAGAGGAGTAGTCGCTACAAGTTTTCATTATATAACTCCATGTAAACAAAGATGGCCACTGGCAGCCATGTTAAATGTCGAATCAAAATAATGTTCGACTCGGATAACCATCATGTCATGCTGATCATTTTAGAAAAAGTCCCATATCAATATCACTTATAGTTTTCAAGAAGTAGTCGCTACAAACTTATTTTTTAAAAATCTATTTTTAACTGTGGCAGCCATCTTGAATTTCTGGCCGATCTGAAATTTTGCTAGGATCAATTAGACATTAAGAGCAACATTCCTGTAAAGTTTCATGAAAATCCGCCAAGTAGTTTTAGAGGAGTAGTCGCTACAAGTTTTTACTATATGACTCTATGTAAACAAAGATGGCCGCTGGCAGCCACGTTTAACGTCGAATCAAAACAATTTTTGATAAGGACCAACATCATGTCATGCTGATCATTTTAGAAAAAGTCCCATATCAATATCACTTATAGTTTTCAAGAAGTAGTCGCTACAAACTTGTATTTAAAAAATCTATTTTTAGCTTTGGCGGCCATCTTGGATTTCACATCAACATGAATTTTTGCTAGGATCAACTAGACTTTATGGGCAACATTTTTGTAAAGTTTTATGAATATCCATCCAGTAGTTTCAGAGGAGTAGTCGCTACAAATAAAAGTTAACGGACGGACAGACGGACGGACGGACGGACAGACGGACGACGGACGCCGCACCACGGCATAAGCTCTGCTGATCTCTGATCAGTAGAGCTAAAAATGTGTTACACGATGGGACGCCGTGACGTGGCGCGACACAAATGGGTTATTATGGACAACACGATTCCAATATAGCCCCCACTTCACTTTGTGAAAGCGAACGTATATTAATGACAGTATTTTACAGAAATTAATTATATTTATTATCAAGATTATTAATGATCTTATTATTTACCATAATTTATAATTTTTTATCGAAGCAAGTTGCATTAAAACTGTTTTATTTTAAGAAGAAATAAACTAATACATCAACATATTTTCACATAATTAGGTTTACTATTAAACCCCATTGAGGTTTGAATTTGTTTCCAGAATATAACATCAAGCACATGTGTGGAACTTACGTGGCAACCACCCTGGATTTGGCCGATCCTACCCTCTCCAGAGTACCAGGTCTGGTCTGTACATATGTCACACCTCCAATATCAATCCTCGATACCCGGCTAGAACATGGCCTTTGGACAACTGTTGATGATGATGCTTAAATAAATTGTATAAGTATAGCAATACATAAATGTCACGTTACATAATATTGTCTTCGGTAGTTTATTCGTAACATCAACTATTTGTTGGCTTTTTCATATTTTAATAGCCTTATAAATTGTTCAGCATATCTAGTCTATTCCTTTTCTAGGACATAATAGGATTGAAAACAAGAAATAGATAAAAAACAAATATTAAATTGTATATGCAATTCTTACAATAATACAAGGTCATGCACCAATATCAGGATGGTAAATAACTGCTGCACATTTCACATGATCAAATGCAGTTTTATGAATACACAATATTTAGTCTAACGACACATTTACCCTGACAATTGTCATCTACAATCATAATATATAATGGTTATTAATCTATAATTGGGCTTAAACGTCAGGTTTAACAATATTTCAGTCATATCACGACGGTGTCTACTTGTTACAGTGAGCTCGATGCTCAACTTTATAGTGCTGCTACACTTTAATACCAACAATTTCATTCCATGCCATTAAAAAAACTACACCTACATTTGTCTGCAGTAGCAGTATCGATCTTCCGCAGACTTTTACCATCTCTTTCCACGCTAAATTTCACTCCCTTCACAGTCACAGTCTTCATTTTTCGAGTGTTCAGATCTAATAAATATTGGTTTCTATTTAAATGTTTTTATTTATATATACATTCATGTTACATGTATAAGCGATATTATTAGGATTAAAACATGACCACTTAAAGGGAGATAAATGTTTAATGGCTAAAGACAGGATAATAGCAAGGTTGTGTCCACATAAAATAGATTTAAGCTTACTAGTAGGCCATATTGCCTACTGACCATTCCAAGTACCTGTCTTCACCAGTATTTGAGTTGTGTATTGTCCCGCTCATTGAATATTTATTTTGCTCTTTGTGGTATAGGTGCCACTGTGTTTGGTTCCTGGGGTTTCAACAGGTCCATTTTACTCCCTTTTCTATAAAATAACTATACAGCACTCAGCAGCTATTGTTACTTGTGTATTTTATAATCATGACTGATTTTGTAATTATTCATCATTGAATATGTCTTTTTAAAAAGCCATGAATATTATAGCTATCAAATCATGGACTACGGTTCTCTAGTGCTGTTTAGGAATTAAAAAACATAGTTACACTGTATTTGAGGTATCACATCTGGAGAAGCGACGGGCGCTGGCTGTGTGGATTGTGAAGCCTTGACGAGACTTTTTCTACTCGATTTATACAACAGTCCATTGATCATGATCAAGTTCCTCCCTCCAGTTGTCCTATTTGCAGGCACCTGTCGTCTGTCAAGCTTTAGTCTGCAAACATAAAATTGAACATGTGTATTTTGTTTATGGAATAAAATAAAAATCAAGTTTAACATTTCTAGTTTGATCGGTGATAGATCGAGATATCTCGGTTACCGAGTAACTCTGAACACAAAAATAACTAACTGTGACGTTGAGTCAGGACGTCAATACAGCGTTGCTGACACTGTTGTCATCTGCCAATAACGTTCAATAAAGCGAAACATTTCCGTCAAAATCATAAACCGAAATAAAATGTAATAGATTATTTAGCTGCTGGGTTCAATTATAGGGAAATCCTTAACTTGATGGTAGGCGTGTTTTATTTTTTAACTCACCCTCATCCGTTCATTCGTAAAAACAACCACACACCTACCAGCTTGTGAAGGATTTTCCTATAATCAATCCCAGCAGTTAAATAACCTCTGTTTAGTACCTCCTGGTGCAGTAAATAATTTAACTCATATCAACATAGCAAATTTCAAAAACATTTTTGAGTTTTCTCGACACTGCCTGTTTAAGAGAGACCATTCCCACAAATACAACCATTGATTTCTACTGACTGGAAGCTAAATATTAAGTATAACTGCTGCAATTGTATAACTGAATGTTCATTCCTTTTGGCAATTGCCAATTTGCCACACATATAATAAACATTACAGATTTGTCAATGTTCAGATGCATTATAATGTACCAGTTGGCACATTCTAGAATAACATTTGTTGGCGGCTTATCTTGGTATAAAGAACTTACTGTGGATTGAATGTACCAGTAGGCACATTCTAGAATAACATTTGTTGGCGGCTCATCTTGGTTTAAAGAACTTACTGAGGATCGAATGTACCAGTAGGTGCATTCTAGAATAACATTTGTTGGCGGCTCATCTTGGTATAGAGAACTTACTGTGGATTGAATGTACCAGTAGGTGCATTCTAGAATAACATTTGTTGGCGTCTCATCTTGGTATAAAGAACTTACTGTGGATTGAATGGGATTTCCTTCTTCAGCAGGTTCATCTTCCTCTGTACGTACTTCATCCCCATCATGTTGTTTCTCCTCTGGAAGGTGTAGCTCTGTTTCCAAACTGGTGACAGGTAACTGGCAGTCCTACCAAATTTTTCTAGCGGTAAAACAATAGGATTACAAGATTGTAGTGTTTTTTTATGATGTAGAATAAACAACATCTGCTCCACCACTTTCACCAATAAATGGAAAACAATGCATCCATGGAGCAAAACAGTGACAAAAAATATCAAGATATCCCAGCCAAGCAGTATGGTCAGGTCCAGTGGTTAACGGAAGCCCTGTATGGAGGAGCGACATTTGTACAGGTCTACATCAGTGACGTTAGAGATTTGGATAAGGATTTTTAGTCAGTGGTAGTGCATGGAATATATTTATACTACTACATAGCTACACAATTTAAGCCATAGCCATGCATACTTATCCAACAGTTAAGGGTACATGTTTATCACGTATAAAATAATATATTAAAACCTATAATTTAACTAGATGGGTGCTCTCTGCAGCATGTGTGTCGCCTTGCGGGAACTTGTCATTAGGAGTAGATATGCAACGTTCGGTTGACATGACAGGGTTATAGCGAATGCCAAGATCAACAAAAGTAGAAAAAGTAAAAAGATTTTACAACAGAGACTATGACCTTGATCTTTATATATTGCTATGGTGATGTGGCTATTGTTGTAACGCATGATTTCTTAACCAGTTTGATGGGGAAATAAGTAGTAACTGGGAATGTTGTGTTCACCACCAAAATATTTGTTCTGAACCTAAAGTACGACCTTGACTTTAATATATATTAGTGAGTCAAAAGTTTGACGAAGAAAGGGAAGGTCACTCGACTAATCGAGGGCATAGTGTAAAACTGTGGTATCTTGTTCTTTATTTATAAACAGTTCAATAGTTTTCCGCTCACCCCTCGAATTGTCATGAGCTTTATATATTGAGTCTGATGAAGAAATTTGAAGAACTGAAGAAATTATAGCCAAGAGTTTGTGATGCCCGATAGATAGAATGAATGAATGGTGTTTTACGGCACGCTGACACATAAATAGGTCATATTGCGCAAAAACTGATGAAAGATGAAGAAATGATAGACAGACAACAAAGTGGTACATGTTTCTATTTACTTCTTCTAAAACGCAACACAAAGCTGTGAGATGAATCGTACTTAGGATAATTCAGCAGCAGAACCTTTAACATAAGTGTTATCATATATGGCATTTAAGTTTCTGATTAGTGAAATGAATTAAGTTTATTGTCTCACCTCGTACTATCTGACCGTAGTAGGCAGACCGGTGAGATTTACCTCTACCAGATCCTCCCATCATCCAATACTTCTGATGCCCATCTCCATAAAATGGTTTCCTCCCATAATACGAGGTCCCATAAGCAGACCCTCTCCAGCTTCCTCTGTAGTGTTTGTACTGAGTTTTATGGCCTTGACGAAACCTTGCATCATATTGTCTCATGGTTTCTACAGAGACCTTTTGTACTTTATATTTACTTTGTATAACCTTAGCTGCATGCTGGGTTTGACTAGAGAAGGGAATTTTGATCGGTGTTTTAAACCTTCGATCTATAGCCAGGGATCTAGTGTTCAGGTTTGTGTCAGTAGTTTTATCCCCACTGGAAAGTGACCTTCTCACTCTTTTTAAAGAATACTTTGACAAAATGACCAGTTTTGTAGGAGTTTTGGAATCACTCTGTACTTTACTTAATGACTGAGATCTGATCCTTTTTAATGAATAACGAGATTTATGAAGTAATTTTGACGGTGTTTGTAATTTTATCAAGGTCTTAGTTTGGTATTGTGGCATCACAGAATAAGCTTTAGTTGCACTTATCACAGAGTTTGCTTGGAATGGCATTGCTGCTGCTGGTTTCTTCTGTGTACTGGTCAATTGGGGAGCCGAGTCTAACCGTCTGAATGAATACGTTGATTTGACAATGCTGGCCAATGGCACAGTTGCAGTCTGTTTCTGGGTAAGACTAACATTTACAGTTTGAGGTGACATGTCCAGGTTTTTACGAGTTTGACTGCTTATTGGCATCACATTTTCATCTTTGATATTAGAATTTTGTTTCTTCGGTGATACGGATGAACTTCTACTGCCAACTCTCTCCAGTTTGTAAGGAGATAAAGACAACAGGTCACTTTTTTCTGCAGCTACAGAACTATGGATCACTGCTCTAATGGGAGTTTTGATAGGTGACATCACAGCAGTTTTGTCTGACAAAGACTTCTTTAATGTATCTATTTTATTTTGAGCTTTAAGTAATTCTAGCTGCAACAATGCTTGCTTCGAATTTTGTTCTTGAATTTTACCTTGCAACTCATTTTTGCAACTTTGACGTTCGGCAAAAGTGTCCAATTTGACTAAGTTAGTAATACCCTGCACAGATTGTACATCTGAATTTACAGATTTAGTAGTTATTGCACCTGTTGATTTAGTGTTTGACGTCATAAATGAATAATGTTGCAACAAATGCTGTTTTTGAACACTAGCCTCGGTAACTTTGGTTGGCTTTACAGAGCTAGTAGTTGGTGGTTTATTGCTATGAAGAACACATGGTATAGTTTCAGTTTGTGCTGGATTTGTAGCACTTATGGAGAGTTTAGCAGCATTGTTTGTTGTATTTCCATTGCTTTGAGACATCCATTGCTTTCTTACAGTTGTGGGCTCTTCTTTATGAGTACATGTATATGATTTCATGTCACTTTTTAACAAAGAATGTTCAGCAGATTTCGAAAGAGTGATTTCACCTTTGTCATTGTTTGCTTTTGTTTTAGCAGTATCTTCACATTTCCTTACCAAACCAGGCTCAGTGTGGGACTTTTTCCAACTATATTTTGCCAAATCTTTGCTATCAGCTGATGCACTCGGATATGTGAAAGTCCTGGTTGCATTTACTCGATAGGCACTAGAAGGTGCATTCAATGGTATACTAGTGGGTCTTTTCTTTGGCTTTGGATTATGTGAGTGGATCCTTTGTGACTGTTGTGATGAACCTGCCCAATGTTGTACCTGCCCCCTGCTGTTTGGGCCAGCATTGCTTGTGGTATCCTGTGCATTGTTAATCAAATCTGAAATAAATAAAAAAATTTTTTTTTTAAATATAACAAGTATGATCTCAAAAATATTTGCCTAAATTTATATATAATATAATAATATATATATATATATATATTATTATTTTTTAAAAATATTTTCGAGGGAAACTTTAAACAGAAAAAAGTGGAAACTATATACTTTTAGGGGAGAGTAATGAAATACTGTAAGAGAATGTATAAATGGTAATGTGTTTGCTAAGTATTTAAGCATACAATATTGCTTTTGTTTGATAGTGAAATACAGGGTTCAAGCTAGGCCTGGATTTCAGGGATTAGTGACTTCTTCCTCCAAAGAAAATAGGGAGAAGTGACAGAAAATAGGGAGGAGAAACTTGAGATTATTGAAGTTGTAGCTAAATGCTGTTTCACAATTAAAGTGTTTATAGTTTTATTCACAGTCACTCATTAGACATAAATACTATACATGTATAAGAAAGAAGGATTGAAGAAGAATTAATATAACTATATTGCATGTATATTTATTCATTCATCTTTCTATCAATTTGTATGGAGGGTGTGAATAGGATTCTCAAACTTTACATCTTCCTAAGATGCTTATTACCCATATGTAAACAAATGTTTTTGTAGTTTTACAAATTCAATTGTATATAATAATAAAAAAAATCTCCATCTGAAATTATGTACAGTGTTTTTTTTATGCCTAATTTGGGGCCGAAATTTGGGGCCCATTCACAATTCCAAAAAGTATCCTATTTTCACAATTATATCCCAAAAATTCACAATCTGAAAAATTTTTTTTTTTGGGTAAATACAGACCAGTAAGGATACTAGTCTTAATATAAGCTGGTGTCAAAACTAGTCTGTATTTACCAAAAACAAAACTTAAAACCAAGGGATATTAAACTGAAAATAAAAGTGAAAAAAGTTTATTCCTCTTTTGTTATAATTTTTCACAATGTTCACAATTTCTAGAAAAATGCCGCTATTTTTCACAATGGCATGGGCACAGGCTGCATTCACAAAACACGTAAAGAAAACACTGATGTACCTATCTGAACTTCTATGACACCACACTTTCCCGGGTGGAACATATCGCCGAAAATTCAGTTGAAATATCGCCACTTAAGAACATTTTTTCATGCATTAATTTGTTTTTATATCCCAAAAGGTCTGTCTCATCAAACATTTAAGAAAATGCATTCTTCAATTCAAAATTACCGACAATCTTTGCTAACTCACCCTATACCTACCTTTGATTAAGCAAAGACAATGCGGTATATCTATTATTCAATCAAGAAAGTTTGCACAAGCATCCACTAGTCGTGTAAATTAATCTGTGTGTAATTACACAACAAAACACTGTCGAATCAAAACGATTTTCGACAAGGACCAACATCATGTCATGCTGATCATTTTAGAAAAAGTCCCATATCAATATCTCTTAAGAGTTTTCAAGAAGTAGTCACTACAGACTTGTTTTTTAAAAATCTATTTTTAGATTTGGTGGCCATCTTGGATTTCACATCAACATAAATTTTTGCTTGGATCAAATATACTTCATGGGCAACATTTCTGTAATGTTTCATGAAAATCCATTCAGTAGTTTCAGAGGAGTTATAGCTACAAAAAAAAATTACGGACGGACGACGGACACTGCACCATGGCATAAGCTCTGCTGATCTGATCTCTGATCAGTAAACCTAAAAATGAGTACGATTTGACCCCCGAGTACGATTTGACTTAATTATAAGTATGATTTGACTAGGAAGATTTCACTACAAATACAAACCAGGGTTCTCAATAGACTTTAAAAGACTTTAAAAGTGAAGAGTCATATGACCCTTGACTCAAAAATCCCAAGGATCAAAATTGTAATGTCAACAATAATGTGCCATTATGTCAAAGATTCAAAGTTATGCAAGGCTGTATAATATATTAGGGTCCATATTTGTTAATATTATAAGTTATTGGTGTTATTATAACACAAGCTCTCTTATTTTCTGCTTCTTCGGGGTCAGACAGTGCAACCTCAAACATTGCACCCTCAGACAGCGCATCCCCAACAGGCCGAGACAGTGCATCCCTAACAGGCCGTTTCGTAGACTGCGATGACATAAATGAAAATATACTTATTTGCGCCATTTGTGTATTGAACATACATAAATTAATAAAGTCTGTTACTCGATAGCACAATAGTACGTAAACACAAAATATCACAATGCGTAATGTCCGGTAAGTTTTGACTGAACGATAACCCAGGTTAAAAAACGCTGTTTATGTACATTTCGCCGATTTCCAAATATTTAAATTATCCTCATTAAAATTATATTTCTTTGTTCTTTAAAACATGCTTAAAACAAAATTAACAAACAACAAACACAAATAAACAAACACAAATAAAGTCAATTTTATTTTTGCCGATTTTATCTTTTCACATGTTTGACGGTCGCTAGCATTTGTTTTATCTCAGTTCGGTCTAATTAACCGGTAATCAATCAGAAGCCGGTAGCAATCAATTCAACAGTTAATCCAATCAAGTCATACCAGTCTCCAAGTCCAACCGCAAAAAGCATCATAAACTTCAAAGATAATCGTTAAATTATTAACACAATAGCAACGATAGATTACTCAGTGACACCATCAGTGATCAAGGTCATCAGGCAAGGTGTCAATCACTGTTATGTGGCGCGTGCTCATTGTTGTGATGTTTGGGCTATTGAAAATAGGTACATGTGTATTGGATTGATGCTTGGAAGCAAATACACACGCGTCATAAAAACGCACAGGTGGTAAAAAGGGCTGCGTCAGAATTGGGTCAAATTAAATTTCCATGCGTCAAAACGTGTGTGTACGCGTCTATTGGGAACCCTGCAAACGATTGTTTTGACAGTTATACGATTTTAAATAGTATATGAATTTATACATAATAACGCGCTATGTATAACCAGTGATCAAGTTGATTCGATATAAGATAGTGTTACTATTTCATTGCTAATCATAGCTTTCAATTATTATGAATTCCGTTAGCCATAGGGATACATATAAATGGCTGACATTCAATATTACAAAAAACACTAAATTGCAAACAACTGTTTAATATAACAATACACAATAAACAAGAGGTCAATGACCTTGAAGCTCTACTGATTGATTTTGATTTCAGGAAGTAGTCGCTACAAACTTGTTTTTTGAAAATCTATTTTTAGCCGTGGCGGCCATCTTGAATTTCTGGCTGACCTGAAATTTTGCTAGGATCAATTAAACATCAAGAGCAACATTCCTGTTAAGTTTCATGAAAATCCGTCAGGTAGTTTCAGAGGAGTAGTCGCTACAAGTTTTCATTATATAACTCTATGTAAACAAAGATGGCCACCGGCAGCCATGTTTAACGTCGAATCAAAACGATTTTCGACAAGGACCAACATCATGTCATGCTGATCATTTTAGATAAAGTCCCATATCAATATCTCATAGTTTTCAATAATTAGTCGCTACAAACTTATTTATTTTAAATCTATTTTTAGCTGTGGCGGCCATCTTGAATTTCCGGCGAGCCTGACATTTTTCAAGGATCAACTAGACATCAAGAGCAACATTCCTGTGAAGTTTCATGAACATCTGTCTATTAGTTTCAGAGGAGTAGTCGCTACAAGTTTTTTCTATATAACTCTATGTAAACAAAG
This sequence comes from Cyrtodaria siliqua, assembly GCA_037043455.1. Classification (NCBI taxonomy): domain Eukaryota; kingdom Metazoa; phylum Mollusca; class Bivalvia; order Adapedonta; family Hiatellidae; genus Cyrtodaria; species Cyrtodaria siliqua. The sequence continues at coordinate 53,019 of JAWPHD010013041.1, forward strand.
ATGGCCGCTGGCAGCCATGTTTAACGTCGAATCAAAATGATTTTTGACAAGGACCAACATCATGTCATGCTGATCATTTTAGAAAAAGTCCCATATCAATATCACTTATAGTTTTCAAGAAGTAGTCGCTACAAACTTGTATTTTAAAAATCTATTTTTAGCTTTGGCGACCATCTTGGATTTCACATCAACATGAATTTTTGCTAGGATCAACTAGACTTTATGGGCAACATTTCTGTAAAGTTTCATGAATATCCATCCAGTAGTTTCAGAGGAGTAGTCGCTACAAATAAAAGTTTACGGACAGACAGACGGACGGACAGACGACGGACACCGCACCACGGCATAAGCTCTGCTGATCTCTGATCAGTAGAGCTAAAAACACATGTTCGACATATTTTATAGAACATATGACACTAGATGGTGTATTTTAACTCGAAAACAGACCAAGATCCTTTTAACATAAAAATATGAAACTTATATCAAAATAAAGATAATAAATTGTATTTTAAGAAACCGTTTGCACCTAAGCGATCATATTTATAGATTTTCTAATATTAAACAATAATAAAATTTCCCCCTAATATTACACTCCATGTAAAAATCTGGCGACTCATCGATAACCCGTTTGAGGAAGATTCTTCCATATGAAAAAAATTATGATAAACTCTGTTTTATTGTAGTTTCTCTCAAAACATAATATAATCTTACAAAATGATGTTTAAAATTTAATTTTTAGCATTAATCGTGATCCGCTGACTATGTTTGGAGTAATTTTATTGCACAACATTGCGCATAACGTCACGTAATTTTTGACGCCGTCGAGACGTAGTGGTTGATTCCCATAACAAACTGAATTGAATGTTGTTTAACGGCTCATCAACACAGTATAGGTTATTTAGAGTAGCCCCAGAGAGAGTGGGAGGATAGATAGGAATCCGGGAACCTGCCCTACTCTTATTATCGAATAGATTCCTATGGTTCTTTAACGTGCTCGGTGGATAGACCGATACACGGGACTGCCCGGTTTACGTCCCCATCCGACGGACGAGGCTAAGGGAAAGTGTCTTGCCCAAGAACACACCCGACGGAATTCAGTGGCACCATGGAGGATTGAACCCGGGGCCTCCAGTTACAAATCCGCTGCGCTACCGACTGCGCCACGCCAGCCCTCGATCATAACAAACTGAAGTTGACCAAACAGAGGCCGGTGATTTTTTTTTGTCCACACCTCGTTTTGATGTCAACATTTTTAAAGAAGCTTTACTCCAGACCATCGTATGGACTTCTTTGAGAGAAGTCTCGCGAGAGGTCTGGATGATCGAGACTAGTTGTATACCTCTTTTTGGAAATTGGAATCGCTCAATACGATTGTTTTTAGTTTCACTTTTTAAAAAGTTAGATTGGCTGTTTGCTTGTCTGATATTAACAAATAGTTACAATACAGATATTTAACAAGAGTATGTGTATTTATTATTTTAGACGTTTGGGTGTTCCATACTTGTTAAAAATTGAATTTGTTTGCGTAATTTTTCAGCCTCTGGATTTTCTTCTTCCATTTTGAAAGACGCTTACATCAATAAGGAAATTGTAGCAAACATTTTTTTTTTAAGTATTTAACCTACGACAGACACTAATAAATTACTGAATAGAAACATATGTAATACATATATTACAATGTATTATCGATTAAACTGATTGAATTACCTGTTCATGTTTTAAATTATTCGTTGCTGTCAGCGATCCTGATCAGTGGGCTTTAGGCGATGTTTAAAACACTAACAAAAAATCAACTTTCTGTTTAAAAACAATGGATGTTCTTGAACAGAAAGCGAAGAATTGGGTAAAAACATCAGACTACCAATACCAAGTTGAATCCAGACAATCCGAACACTTATTGATTTTCACTTTAAACCATGACAACTATTGTTTATCTTTCTTTGTAAACTGTCCAGAAACAGAAGATGGAAAATGGGTAAGAAACTTGAATATACACCACAACTTCCTGTTGTTTGCTGCAGTGTAACTGGCAAAGAGATACGTTTATGCGCTGACATTGTAGGGTTCCTGTGCCATCGGATGAACAATTTGTCATAAATGTTTTAGATCCAGGTAGTTTCTGGAGTACATGTACTGACTAGAGTAATTCATAACTTTCACATGACATCATCAAAATTAATTGACCAATCAGTAATCAATAAAATAAAAGACCTCCACATTCTGGTAGGGGGTAAACTCGGTGTTTATCGTTGGTGCTCAACTGACTTTAGCCCTTTATAAAACTAGTTTATAGTGATAATTATATTAAAAGCTTTATTTTTTGTGTAACGTGTTACATCTATATATCTTCTTTTGGTGTTGTCGATTTTAAAACAGCAATATGGATACATTTAATTTAAATAATGGTCTAATGTTTTCATTTTTCATATAGAATTTGAGGATAAAGTCCGAGTAAACCCCTTTATTTTCACCTACTGAATATCTCAACCTACCGGAAGTTAACCAGAATGTGAAAGGTATGTATACCAGGTTATATCGGACACTTTTGCGAATTTTCTTATATACGCACCGTTAGAAAAACAATACAAGGATAAACACGGTTGTTACTTTTGTTATGGTTCCATTCCAATGTGCTATAATATGAATACGTTTCGCAAATATATTTTAATCGAGTAAACACGTGTTTGAAGTAATAATCGGTTGGGGAGTTCGGACAGTCAGCGGGTTGTATCGGACATCAAAAATGTGTTCATCGGACATGCATTTTTCAACTAATATGAAGTCATTTAATGTGTTAATAACAAACATGATTACCAGCTAGGTATTAGGTATTTTATTAGTAAATGAGAATTATTGCGTCAGAAATACACAGCCTCCGAGGCTATGAACAAAACATGAATTGCGTATAACATGTTCTTATACATTTACGATAATTTTAAAATGGTGCAAATGCTTAAAGGTACATATTCAGAGGAAAACACTGAAATGAGCTGTAAATAAACGAGGATAAATCAGTACTCAGCTGGGATTCGAAAATAGGGACCCTTGAACGAAAAATTAGATGAAGGTAATGTGTACCTTCACCTTCTTACCACAAATGTTAGCCCTATGATGAGAAAGGAGTAACATGCTTAAAAAACTTTCTATTAACATGCACCTACCCGGAGGTCAGTTGTCTTTAAACAAATCGCAAAAAGAAGATAAGCGCATATTGATCTTCTGATTTTAGAATTGTAATTATCATCATGGTTCAATACTTTATAAACTATATTCTTATAAAACAGGTGTGCTGCAAATAGTTAGTAAGTGCGGCCCATATACATGTACAAGCATTTAATGCACAACTGTCAAGGGTAAGTTCTTCCCTTAATACATTTAATAAACAGCAAGGCCTAGTCTACCATGAAATAGATTTGCCATATTAATTTGAAGTACATGCCTTTTGAATTTAGTAAATTGCAACTGATTTTGTCGTAACGTCGTGGGAACAGTTTACAAAATCTTACGGTCGCTATTTATTTTTTTGTGTGCGTTTTGTTTTCTACAGCGAAACTGTTGTGTACAATGAATAGTCCCAGGTTAACACCCATCATTATGTGAATTATCAGAGGTCCGTGAATTGATGTAATTTGGGGTTTAGTTAGAATTAAAGGATAGTACATTTTACTTATTTTAGAAGCGTAGCGGTCTAGTTTTTACCAGTAGCGATCGTTGTTATGCACTGCGACATGTGCTATCATGTTTATATGGATCTGATTGAATGTAATGTCACTTTCATGATTGATCTTGTTTTTTGTATCACTTTTACATGAAGTGCGGGGACAAGTAAATTTGACTGGGGACAAGTAAATTGTGTAAGCTAATTGTCCTATGGACAAGTTGCTGAAAAAAGTTAATTTCAAACCCTGGCATATATGTTGTTTTTTCCTAGTCAGGTCTATCAATGCTTACCCGGGCCAGGGGTATTATACTGATGTACATATTTTACTCATGCTTTTTTGTCTCGCCTTTTCGAAGAAAAAAAGAGACATAGGTGGCTTTTCCGGCGGCGGCGGCAACATTCAAGTTTTGCATTTAGGTCATTTTCTCACAATCTGTATGCACTAGACCTTTCAAACTTTGCTTATAGTTGTATCATGGGTGGTACATTGCAACGTGACAAAGCAGAAGCAGAAATGACCTTGACCCTCCAAGCAAAGGGCAGATAACTTAATAATTATTAGGTTCAACTTTTGCGTTTAGGTCACTTTTTCACAAACTGTATACACTAGACCTTTCAAACTTTGCTTATAGTTGTCATGGCAACGTGACAAAGCAAATGTGGAAGTGACCTTGACCCTCCAAGCAAAGGGCAGATAACTTAATATTTTTTAGGTTCAACTTTTGCGTTTAGGTCACTTTTTCACAGACTGTTTGTACTAAGACCTTACAGTGCATACAGTATGCACTAGACCTTTAAAACTTTGCTTATAGTTGTATCTTGAGTGGTACATTGCAGCGTGACAAAGTAAATGTGGAAGTGACCTTGACCCTCCAAGCAAGGGCAGATAACCTTATAATTTTTACCTTCATCTTTGGCGTTTAGGTCACTTTTTCACAGACTGTTTGTACTAAGACCTTTCAAACTTTGCTTATAGTTGTATCTTGGGTGGTACATTGCAACGCGATAAAGCAAATGTGGATGTGAACTTCACCATCCAAGCAAAGGGCAGATAACTTTAATTGTTACATTTACATCACTTTCTCATGAACTAGAATTATGCACTACATGTAGATGTTTTAAACCTAATTTATAGCTTAATCTTTGGAAGAAAACATTCTATTTTGACATAGTTGTGTCTTCGGTAGTGCATCATTTTTTTGGATGCCTGGATTTCATCTATGACCTTGACCTACTTTTTGGAGCTGATGATTTTTAGCTCTACTGGCCAAAGGCCTTCATTTTTCATCCGATCTTTACCAAACTTTACCAGATTGTTAATATCAATGAAAGCTCACACAAGTTCAAAAACCAGCCAGATCAAACCAATAACAGCAGAGTTATGGCCCTTGATTTAGTTAAAAAATGCTATATTTTGCCTCGTTAATACGATAGGGCTTTCATTTTTCATCTGATCTTTACCAAACTTTATCAGATGTTTTGCCTTCTTTTTTTTATTATTAGGATATATATATTATTTTTTTTAATAGATTTTTTTTGTTGTTTTAAAAAAAAAAAAAAAAAAAAAAAAAATTAAGTTGCATTTTTTTTAAAATATATATAATTATATATATTTTTTAAATTTTCTTATTTCATTTTTTTTTGTTTTTAATTATTTTTTTGGTGTTAACAGGAAGCATTGCTGTGCCTATTGTATTTTTTTTTCGGTTCGTTAATTTTTGATAGGAGTTACGGCCCCTTTTTTAATTTCTTGTCGGCACTACTCCTCCTAAACATCTTGTTGGATTTCGACGAATCTTGGCAGGAAGCATCGGTAAGATGTCTAGTTGAGCATGTCACGCTTTTGTTCATGTTTGCTGATTTATGACGGAGTTATGGCACTTTGACATTTTTACTTTAAATTTTTTGTCGGCGCTACTCCTAAACGGCTTGTTGGATTTCTACAAAATTTGGCAGGAAGCCTCAGTATGATGTCTAGTTGTGCAAAGCATGGTATATCAATGAAGTTTTGGACAAGTTCGAAAACCAGCTAGATCTAGTTAGTAACGACAGGTTATAGCCCTTGATTTGTTGAAAAATGCTATATTGTATTTTCCTTTGTTAAATCTGTAGTTACTTCATTTTTTTTCTGATCTTTACCATATTTGTTTAGAATGTTAATATAAACTCCACCCCTCCACCCATTTTTATGAAATTTCATTCATAGAAGAAAGTGGGACAAATTAAAAAATGCCCATGCCAGACTAGACACAGCAGACTTATTGCCCATGATTACCAGGTGAGTGATCTAAGGCCATCCTATCCCTGTTGTTTTTGCAATGTTTTAAAAAAACTACTGATGGGAATTTTATGTCGACAACCCATGATATAAGAACCTTTTAGCCAGTAGAGCATCCACAGGCCCTCTTGGGCCTCTTGTTTTTAATAGAATGGCATTTTGTTTTTAAACAAATGCACTTAAATGTCATCTCAGCAGACGGCAAACTCGATTGTTTTTAGTTACTAAAATGTTTAAAACCTTCATTTAAGCATCATTGACCTTTTTAATTTTAAGTCCAGCCCCCGTAAGGCGAGACATGTGAATACACGGATTTCTTGTGTACAAAAAACTTCAGTTTTTAAAATTGTGAGTATCTACCCAACTCATCAACTGCCTACAAATACTCAAAGCTTTAAAAATCGAGTATATTTGTATGTATTGTCCTGTGGAACAGTTTATTCCATAGTTACACTATGAAAATTGTCCCAAACATGTCCTAATATTAAGCTCATACAGTGTTTCTTCAGTTTTTAGCTCTACTGGCCGAATGGGATGGCGAGTTGTCCGTCGTCCGTCCGTCGTCCATCTGTTAACTTTTGTCTTTTGAACACTCTAGGGCCTTCATTATTAATCGAATCTTTACGAAACTTTGCCAGTGTCTTTATATCGATGAAAGCTCGTACAAGTTCGAAAACCATACGGATCGGATAAATTTCACCGGAGTTATGGCCCTTGTTTTGCTGAAAAATGCCATATTAAGCCTTGTGAACACTCTAGCACCTTCATTTATTATTTGATCTTTACCAAACTTGCACATATTGTTAATATCAATGAAAGCTCGGACAAGTTCGAAAACCAGCCAAATCGGATCAGTTATGGGCCTTGTTTTTTCTGAAAATTGCCATTTTCTGCCTTGTGAATGCTCAAACACCTTCATTTATTATTTGATCATTACCAAACTTGCACAGATTGTTAATACCAATGATAGCTTCGACAAGTTCGAAAATCAGCTAAATTGGTTCAGTAACACCAGAGTTATGGCCCTTGTTTTTTCTGAAAAATGCCATTTTCTGCCTTGTGAACACTCTAGCACATTCATTTATTATTTGATCTTTACCAAACTTGCACAGATTGTTAATATCAATGAAAGCTCAAACAAGTTCGAAAACCAGCTAAATCGGATCAGTAACACCGGAGTTTCTGAAAAATGCTATGTTCTGCCTTGTGAACACTCTAGGGCCTTCAATATTAATCGGACCTTTACTTAACTTTGCCAGTATCTTTATATCAATGAAAGCTCGGACAAGTTCGAAAACTGGCAAGATCGAACACTCTAGCACCTTCATTTATTATTTGATCTTTACCAAACTTGCACAGATTGTTAATATCAATGAAAGCTCGGACAAGTTCGAAAACCAGCTAGATCGGACCATTAACAGCGGAGTTATTGCCCTTGATTTAGTTATAATTGCTATATTTGGCCTCATTAAGATGATAGGGCCTTCATCTTTCATCCAATCTTTACCAAACTTTACCAGATTGTTTATATAAATGAGAGCTAGGACAAGTTCGAAAACTAGCAGGATCGGACCATTAAAAGCGGAGTTATGGCCCTTGATTTAGTTAAAAATGCTATATTTTGCCTCATTAAGACGATAGGTCCTTTATCTTTCATTCGATCTTTACCAAACTTTACCAGATTGTTTATAGCTTGGACATTTCGAAGATCAGCCAGATCGGACGAGTAACAGATGAGTTATGGCCCTTGATTTAGTTGAAATTGCTATATTTTGCCTCGTTAATTCGATAGGGCCTTCATCTTTCATCTGATCTTTACAAAACTTTACCTGATTGTTTATATCAAGGTCTAATTACACTAAATCAACAGAATGTGCTCGCCTGGTGGAGTCGAAAGTAGTTCTGTATTAAAGAGTGCTAATCTTTTTTTCTTTAAAAACCTTTTTTAGTGCAGTTTCCTGTTATTTTTTGGCTGTAACTGTATTCTGGACATGTTGTTGATATTTGAAAATGCAGCTCATCATGTTTTTGACAGTTTTTGATATAAATTTGAGAAGTGAAAGTAGACAGGGTATGAAATTGCAAGGGGTAAAAATAGTGTTGACCTTTGACCCGGTGTTAGTATACAACTGAAGAAATGTTTCTTAGAAGGTATTAAACCCCCTATTTCCTTGTTGATGTTTAATAGCAGACATGTTTATTTGCATGATAAAGTAAGTTTCCCAGAATTCTAACAAGGTTTGAGTTTTTAACAGGTTGTCAACATTCTAACTTTACTGTGGAAGGGCAATGGAGACTCATTTACGCTATTATAACCTATAAGGAGAAATCATGTATTTTTCAGAATTGCATAAAAAATGATTTTCTAGGCATTTATTTTGTTTGAATAGGTGAGTTGAACTCAGAAACAGAGAAAACAATATCATTTTCAGACTTTTAGACTATTTTAGGGTGTTTTTGGCAACTTTTCCTCAAATTTTCTGATTTTCTCTTAAAATGTGATATTTTTAATTTTTTTGGAATTTTTGTGAAAGATATATGGCAAAATATGTAGTATACATACTCAGGGATGCAAAACAAAGCCACCAGAGGTGATTTGATGAGAAAATGTTGAACGGTTGCTGAGATATTGCTTTTTTTATTATTTTCTAATTTCGCGACAAAATCGACTCGATTTAGTGCATGGTCAAGCGCAGGTAAATCGCAATAATTTCAAGACGAAGTCATTCGGCATTGCGAAACAAGTCAAAATGTTCTTTTATTAAGTTGTTGGGTTGAATCGACCAGTTTAATTAAAAAACATGACGCAAAATAATCCCTTATAGGTCTAATTACACTAAATCAACAGGATGTGCTCGCCTGGTGGAGTCGAAAGTAGTTCTGTATTAAAGAGTGCTAATCTTTTTTTCTTTAAAAACCTTTTTTAGTGCAGTTTCCTGTTATTTTTTGGCTGTAACTGTATTCTGGACATGTTGTTGATATTTGAAAATGCAGCTCATCATGTTTTTGACAGTTTTTGATATAAATTTGAGAAGTGAAAGTAGACAGGGTATGAAATTGCAAGGGGTAAAAATAGTGTTGACCTTTGACCCGGTGTTAGTATACAACTGAAGAAATGTTTCTTAGAAGGTATTAAACCCCCTATTTCCTTGTTGATGTTTAATAGCAGACATGTTTATTTCCATGATAAAGTAAGTTTCCCAGAATTCTAACGAGGTTTGAGTTTTTAACAGGTTGTCAACATTCTAACTTTACTATGGAAGGGCAATGGAGACTCATTTACGCTATTATAACCTCAATGGCAGCTCAGACAATTTCGAAAACCAGCCAGATCGGACCAGCAACAGATGAGTTATGGCCCTTGATTTAGTTAAAAATCCTATATTTTGCCTCGTTAAGACGATAGGGCCTTCATCTTTCATCCGATCTTTAAGAAACTTTACCAGATTGTTAATATCAATGAAAACTTGGAAAGGTTCGAAAAACATCCAGATTGGACCATTTACATCGGAGTCATGGCTCTTGATTTTCTGAAATATGCTATATCTTGGCCTCATTAAGACGAAAGGGCCTTCATTTGGCCGGATTTCATTGAAACTTTGCAGGGATGATCAGTACCAAGCCTAGTTGTACATAGTCACCGTGTTCCAGTTGAATGATTTTGGCGGAGTTATAGCCCTTTAAAGGTTTTAATACACAAACTTTGTTCTGACTAGTTCTCTTGAACCCCTGGCCGGATTAAACGAAACTTTTTAGGGATGATCAATTCTATGTCTAGTTGTGCAAATCATCGCCGTGTTCCGGTTGAATGATTTTTGGTGGAGTTATGGCCCTTTAAAGGTTTTAATACACAAACTTTGTTCTGATCTACTTCTCCTGAACCCCTCGCCAGATTTCAATGAAAATTTGCAGGGATGATCAGCACCAAGGCTAGTTGTGCATGTCATCGTCACGTTTCGGTTTACAGATATTTGGCAGAGTTATGGCCCTTTAAAGGATTTTGATAACACAATTTTTTTCTGGGCTAGTTCTCCTGAACCCCTGGCTGGATACAGACGAAACTTGACAAGAATGATCAGTATCAAGCCTAGTTGTGCATATCATCGCCATATTTCGGTTGAATGATTTTGGCAGAGTTGTGACCCTTTAAATGTTTTAATACACAAACTTTGTCCAGATTAGTATCTTCTGAACTCTTTGCCAGATTTCAGCGAATCGTGGCGAGGATGATCAGTACTAAGCCTAGTTGCACCTGTCATTGCCATGTTCTGGTTGAATGATTTTTGAAAGACTTATGGCCCCTGATACATAAACTTTATCTTGAGCCAGTAGAGCGTCCACAGGTCCTCTTGGGCCTCTTGTTTTAATTAACTTCGATTTAATCAGAATACCGGTAGTTGTTTCTTTTAAAATGTATTATTTTGCATCCATTTCTTGAACATAATACGGGTGTTCCACTACAAAACTGACACTTACACACCTTAAAACACTTAAACAATTTGCATTTGTTATTAGATAATTTTTTTTATTTTTTTTTTGTGTGTGGGGTGGTTGTGGGGATGGGGTGGAGGGGACCAAAAAGCGTTTAGTGTTGGGTTGGGGCCCATGAAATAGAGACCAGAAATTACCTTTTTTATTTTTGCCTTACATTTTAACCCATATATCGATAAAATTTAGTATAGTTTAATGCAGATTTCTGGATCGCTTCCGTATATTGGGGAATGTCACCTGTACATACTCATGACATTGCTGATCTTTGGCATGTGTCCTCAGGTAAACATGAAGGGTATCCACATAATGATAATCTACATGTATCTTTGGTTTTAGCTTATGTCCGTAAACATAATGATAATCTACATGTGTCTTTGGTTTTTAGCTCTACTGATCAAAGATTATGCAGAGGTGTGGTGTCCGTCGTCCGTCTGTCTGTCCGTCCGTAAACCTTTTTATAGCGACTACTCCTCTGAAACTACTAGATGGATTTTCATGAAACTTTACAGAAATGTTGCCCATGATGTCTAGTTGATCCTAGCAAAAATTCATGTTGATGCGAGTCCAAGATGGCCACCAAATCTAAAAATAGAATAAAAAAAAAAGAAGTTTGTAGCGAGTACTTCGTGAAAACTATAAGTGATATTGATATGGGACTTTTTCTAAAATGATCAGCATGACATGATATTGGTCCTTGTTGAAATTACCAGCGGCCATCTTTGTTTACTTAGAGTTATACAGTAAGTACTCCTCTGAAACTACTTGACAGATTTCATGAAGCTTCACAGTAATGCTGATCTAGCTATCAGAACCTATCAGTAGAGCTTCAAGGTCATTGACCTCTTGTTAGCTCTACTGATCAGAGATCAGCAGAGCTTATGCCGTGGTGCGGTGTCCGTCGTCCGTCCGTAAACTTTTTTTGTAGCGACTTCTCCTCTGAAACTACTGAATGGATTTTCATGAAACTTAACAGAAATGTTGCCCATGAAGTCTAGTTGATCCTAGAAAAAATTCATGTTGATGTGAAATCCAATATGGCCACCAAATCTAAAAATAGATTTTTAAAAAACAAGTTTGTAGCGACTACTTCTTGAAAACTCTAAGTGATATTGATATGGGACTTTTTCTAAAATGACATGATGTTGGTCCTTGTCGAAAATCGTTTTGATTCAACGTTAAACATGGCTGCAGCGGCCATCTTTGTTTACATGGAGTTATTAAGTAAAAACTTGTAGCGACTACTCCTCTGAAACTACTTGACGAATTTCCATGAAACTTCACAGGAATGTTGCTCTTGATGTCTAAATGATCATAGCAACATTTCAGGTTGGTCGGAAATTCAAGATTGCCACCACAGCTAAAAATAGATTTTCAAAAAACAAGTTTGTAGCGAGTAGTTCTTGAAAAATATAAGTTATATTGATATTGGACTTTTTCTAAAATGATCAGTATGGAATGCCGTTGATCCTTGTCGAAAATTATTTTGATGCAACGTTAAACATGGCTGCCAGCGGCCATCTTTGTTTACATAGAGTTACATAATGAAAACTTGTAGCGACTACTCCTCTGAAACTACTTTATGGATTTTCATGAAACATCACAGGAATGCTAATCTAGCTATCAAAAACCTATCAGTAGAGTTCAAGGTCATTGACCTCTTGTTTTAATTCTCATACTCAGAAAGTCAACATGGATGTAGAAATACTGTAAAGGTGATCCCTTGGAAGCAACAAACACAAACAAGAGAGAAAAGTAAGAAGACTTGGTTTTATTGAGTCTGTTCATGAGGTAATTATAAGATGCAATGCCTCTCACGCGATATTCTGCTTTAAAGCAACACAGAATGGGCTTGATGATCCCAAAGGTTCAGTAAATAATAACACTACGGCCCCTTCTATTCGGCCCCTTCTCCTAGCAAAACAAACTACTGTTTTCCCCTCTTTTGCTGAGAAAATTCCCCTGAGGGAAAAAACATAGAAATATTTTTTTATTTAACATTTCCCCATCTAACTTTCTCAACATTATTATGTTTGGTATAAATTTATAGAACATAGTTTATCTAAAATGTACCTCATTTGCACACCAAATTTTCAATTTTCAATTTCTTCCCAATACAGTGTTCCGCCTATATTTTGAAATTGCATTCCCCCCTCCCCCTCCCCTTTAACTCAAAAATCTCCCTATTGGGGCCTGGGCCTCTTCCCCTTTTTCCGAAAAAAAGCCCTGCACACAGCACTAAACAAACGCTAGTGTGAATGTCAATAAATATTTAAAAGGTAATCCCTTGGAAGCAACAAGCACAAACAAGAGAGAAAAGTAGCAGACGCGGTTTTATTGAGTCTGTTCATGAGAGGATGCAACCTCTCATACCTCCTAGCACCGGCTTAAGCGATATTCTACTTTAAAGCAACACAAATGGGCTTGATGATCCCAAAGGACCAATGAATAATAACACTACTGATTTGTAGTCGGGGCAACTTTTTACGGTCGCCACACAGCACTAAACAAACCCTAGTGTGAATGTCAATAAATACTTAAAAGGTGATCCCTTGGAAGCAACAAACACAAACAAGAGAGAAAAGTAGCAGACTCGGTTTTATTGAGCCTGTTCATGAGAGGTAATTATAAGATGCGACACCTCTCAAGCCTCCTAGCACCGGCTTAAGCGATATTCTACTTTAATTAAAGCCACACAGAATGGGCTTGATTATCCCAAAGGAACAGTAAATAATAACACTACTGATTTGTAGTCGGGGTGACTTTTTACGGCCGCCACCCAGCAAACCTCAAATTCATGGTCTCAAACAAAAAAGGCCCCTTTTCGAAGTCACCAGTATTAGCCTTACACTCTTCAAACTTTATAAAAATGTTCAAGCATCATATCGGGGAGATTAAAGATGTAAATCGAATCTTTGTCATTTAATTTGATGGCCATCCCCAAAAAAGATAGGTCTGTCAAGCAACCGCAATCACACATACATGTACCGGTTCTTTGATTTGGACATACAAAATTGCAGTCTACATGTAGATATATATTTGTCTTTTCTTTTGTGCAGTCTGTATGGAGCGAATACCCAGAGTTATTGCCTCATCTACAAGCCATTATAGAATTCTGTGATTCATCAAGGATAAAATCTTTGGAAGAGGTGCTGGATAAAACACATTCTGCTGTAAAACAAGTAAGTCATGTATTATAATAGACAAAATATCTAAAAAAAAATAAAAAATAAAGCCAACACTAAATCATTTCCCTGCTGTTGGGAGGTGGGAGAGGGGTTCTAACATAGTTTTAAAAGGTATGCTATATGTGTAAACAAACAATATTTTGAAAATATTGGTATGTGTAACCAATATACCGTATCATGTATGTTATGAATATGTTAATATGTGTAAACTAACAGGTATGTGAAGATTTATGTTATTTTGAGTGAACCAACACGTATGTAATTAATGTATATGTTACTTTGAGTGAAACAACACGTATGTAACTAATGTATATGTTGCTTTGAGTGACCCTACACATATGTAACTGATGTATATGTTACTTCGAATGAACCTACACATATGTAACTAATGTATATGTTACTTTGCGGAAACCATCACGTATGTAACTAATGTTTATGTTACTTTGAGTGAAACAACACGTATGTAACTAATGTATATGTTGCTTTGAGTGAACATACACATATGTTACTAATGTATATGTTACTTCGAATGAACCAACACATATGTAACTAATGTATATGTTACTTTGTGTGAAACAACACGTATGTAACTAATGTATATGTTACTTCGAGTGAACCTACACGTATGTAACTAATGTATATGTAACTTTTAGTGAACCAACACATATGTAACTAATGTATATGTTACTTTGAGTGAACCAACACATGTATTATGTAATGTATGTTACTTTGAGTAATGTATTATATGTTACTTTGAGTGAACCAACACATATGTAATGGATTACTTTGAGTGAACCAACACATATGTAATGTATGTTACTTTGAGTGAACCAACACTTATGTAACTAATGTATATGTAACTTTGAGTGAACCAACACATATGTAATGTATGTTACTTTGAGTGAACCAACACTTATGTAACTAATGTATATGTAACTTTGAGTGAACCAACACATATGTAATGTATGTTACTTTGAGTGAACCAACACCTATGGAACTAATGTATATGTAACTTTGAGTGAACCAACACATATGTAATGTATGTTACTTTGAGTGAACCAACACCTATGGAACTAATGTATATGTAACTTTGAGGGAACCAACACGTATGTAATGTATATTACTTTGAGTGAACCAACACGTATGTAATGTATATGTTATTATGTGTAAACCAACAGGTATGTCAAACTAAAGAGAGTGATGACGAAGACGAGGACGAAGACGAAGATGACTTTGATGAGGCCTACTACAACAATGATGAAGATTTTGACAAAGAAGAAATCGTCAGACCAGACAGGTAATCATAGAACAAGTTTGAAATGGCAGCGATGGTGTATGGTGGGGTATCAGCCTCGCATGTGGGAGAACATGGGTTCGTGGGGTCAGTCCCTTTGCTGTATACACCAATGACTCTGTAGAAGTGGTACTAGTAGCTGCCTAACTTGATGCTCAACATATAAAGGGTAGTTCTGGGACTGGTTGGTCCAGTGTCGGTATAAGGTAACGGGGACGTGGGGTGAGGAGGAGGGAGCGGGGTGGGGGTGTATCGGTGGTATTCCAGTGTGGCAACACTATAAAGTTGAGCATAGAGCTTACTGTACAAGTAGACATTGTCGTTATGTACATGTATGACTGAAAGGTTGTTACATTAAACCCTGTACATACCATTTTACAACCTACCGGTAGTTTGTTTCTCTCAAAACTTGATATTTATTTGTAATCATTTATATTATAATATGCTTAGCGTATTTTCCATAATAAGAGCACCTCCCCTAATGGAAGCAAACCTCCAATTAAAAAAACAACACTAAATTTTTGATCTTTTGTTTAACACTAATAAAAAAAGAGCACACCTTTGGCATTTTGCATACCGTATTTTACCTTGTATAGTACGCACCTGTGTATAATACGCACCCCCTTCTCAGAGGTCAAAACTGGGGTAAAAAAGTTGTTTCCGTGCATAATACGCATCAAAATATTAGTTTTCTTAGATGAACCATTTGACGAAAATAAAAGGGCGCTACTATTTGGGGAATACAGTAGACCATGCATAGAAATAATATTTTCTGTAACGTAAACCGCTCACCATATAAGGGCCATATTCAAATTGTATTGCATTTGTGGAGATGATAACCTAATATACTTTGCTTAAACTCATTTCAAGGTAGTTTAGGTCACTGACCTTGACCTTATCCTAGTGTTCTACAATCAGCAGGATATATAGATTAGTAAACCAGATTATTGAAATTAAGAATTCTTAAAAGTACTATGTCAGAGAAAAACACATATGAACAATACGTACATTAGTTTCAATATATATGTATACATCTAAACAACATAATAGTTTGTTCATATAAAACGTACGAAAAGAAACTGAACTAAATTAAAAACCATACTTACAGTGTGATCTCAGTTAAGGTGTCGTGATTATAACCCACAGTTTTAGAGTAGTTTGCTAGTAGGGTCACCGTCATATGCATACCATCTTTGGGTTGACTCAAACTTTTGTACTATTTACATTTTAAATATTTAGTTCTACTGAACCCGAGGCTAGAAGGCGGGAACGGTAGCGAGTATTTTTCACTACTTTCATGAATAATCTCAAACAATGACTGTAATAATAATAAAAAATAATATCAGCTTAACATACTTCTGTGAAAGACTGCCTAGAAAAGATGTGTACAATCTCATCTTAGCAAAGTATGTTACGTTGAATGTCAATAGTAACTGATTAGTAACGACTTCATCAAATTTACAATAATTCTGTTCTGTTAAAAAACTATTATTTACGATTTAATTTTTTTTTTTATAAAAATATTAACACAATTATGTTATGTTGAAAGACAAAAGATTTTTAAAAAAAATTATCATCTTAACAGAATTGTGTTAATGTGGAAAACCATAAATTTGTAAAAAAAACCCACAAATTTGTAAAACAACAACACAAAACATCTTAACAGAATTTTGTTAAGGTGGCAGAACGTCCGATTTAAACGAAAAATCTTTTACTCATCTTAACAAAATTCTGTTAAGCTGGAAGACCTTCAATTTGTACAATAAAATATAAAAAGAATTGTACAAATTGAAAGTCTTCCACCTGAACAGAATTTTGTAAGGATTTTATTTTATTTTATACAAATCGAAATCTTCCACCTCTTAACAAAATTTGAATAGTGAAACTGAATAGTAAGACTTGGTCAAATATACCTTAAAGAAATTCTGTTATGTTAGAAGACTATTATTAACGATTCTGTTAACGTCTCACCTGAACAAAATTCGGTCAAAGAGAATTTTAACCCAAAAAAACAAGAACTTGACAGTATGGAAACAGTCAAATGCAAATGGAATGTGTTCAAACGAAAAAGTTGCAATTTCTACGTTTGTGTGTGTACAAATATGTAACAAACATGTAAAAAGCACAAGTGATTTATCATTAGCAAACATGCTAGATTTCATATGTGGCATACAAATAAAACTTAAAAATATTAAAACCCTTGATATGAAAGCACATGTTTTAAAAAATGGCAGACATGGTATTCTAAATTAAATACTAAGGCATTTTGATGCACTTGCACTTTTTTACATGTTCTTGAACAGTTTACTGGCATTCTGAAAATGTCACTTGCATTTTACCAGTATGCCAGCTTAAATTTGAGCCCTGCCTTACAACAATATACACGGTGGTCATATGTTATGCCCAATTTAGCTGTTTTCAAGGACCAGCCATTAGCTAGCTGTGAACATTTTTCAAAACTGCATAATAAAATATCTGATTTTTTTTTTTGGTTAAATATTCTTTTACAGTGAAGAAGATGAAGAAGAATCAGAAAATTTCTTCGGATGCAGTGCAAGTCCAGCTGCCTTCCAGAGATTAACAAAAGGTAAGGTTATCTTAGAGTGTACTTATATCTGCAGGTTTAAAACTTGCACAGTTCCAGATCACAGTAGAAATAAGTAAATTACTGAAGAAAATACTTTTGTAAATAAAACTAGTAATTTGCATTTAAACTAGAATTAGAATTTAACTTTTGGTGTAAAAAATAGTATATATATATATAAAAGATATTGAGCTTTTGAACTGAAGTAGAGAACGTTTGTGTGATTGCTTTTACACTGTATTATTTTATATCAATAACAACTTACACTAATCCAATAATTTTAAAACGGCTTTTACCAATTACTGTCAATGATGTAGTTTGTTTGTATGGTGTTTTACCGCATTTTCAACACGTAAGGTTATATATGATGGTTGATTTTTTGTGGTGGAGGCAGACCACCCACTTTTCCTGGGTAGAACCAGTACTGTACACCTCCCGCCATCCATAGGAGTCAATGACGTAGATAACAGCGTTCATGTGGTTGTGTAAATGGAAACTCACATGTCTGAGTTGGCAAACCCCATACACTCTAGCTAAGACAGGGAATAGTAGCAATGTGAGAAGGCTACCCAGATACCCTTGTCGTGATTGTATTTGGTATGCTGTATGGAGGCAAATTGTCACATAGGAAATACTAACTCTTACTAATTAGGTAACTGAGGTAGTACAATAGGTATCATATCCAGGGGAGGCCTGTACTATCAGGGTTTGGGTTTTGTCTGGGTGAAGCTTTTATATAGGTGAAGTCTATAGTTGGGTGAAGCTATTATCTAGGTGAAGCCTATAGTTGGGTGAAGCTATTATCTAGGTGAAGCCTATAGTTGGGTGAAGC